>KN884044.1:89716-131293 GCA_000934455.1 Apostichopus parvimensis
GGTCGCCCCTTCCTGAAATGCGTCATGTTCCCCGACGACTCGGTCGAGTTCAAGACCAGCCACAGTTGGTTCCATAGCACAATTGTACAATTGTTTAAGGCGTCCATACACACACGCGTTATGATAGACCATATATAGTATATATATAGATACATTAGCGAGAGAGGAAAAATGGAACGTCAAAAATGGAGTCGGTGTAAGGGGTAGGGTGAGGCGCACGTCCCCTCCGTAATCCTCGATCTGTCACTGGCTACCCTGTGTATATAATAGGGATCAGCGCTGTAATTATGACTGTTCCTCTTTCTCTTCCCGAGGTCTTGGCGTTTATCTTCTACTCCCTCTTTTTCTCCTTTTTCTCTCTTTCTTCTTTTTCTTTTCCCTTCCTTCCTCTCCTCCTTTTCTTTTTTTCCCTCTTTTTCCCTTTTTTCTTCTCTCTTTTTCTCTCCTCTTTTCCTTACCCGGGGGGCGCTCGCCCCAACGCCCCCCCCCCTGGATACGCGCCTGCTGTACTATCCCTTAAGGCTTTGCTTCTAAAGAAGGAAACGAATGCAATGTATTGTTTATCATTTCAATTGGTGGGACAGGTGCATACTACAAGTTTGCACACTGCTTGCGCCCATAGGCGTAGGAGCCCAATTTGATTTTGGGGGCTGTAACGACTTGCCCGAAAAATATAACCAAAATTGTTCACACGCTCTGCACCTTCAACATGTTAATGTGCATATCGTATAGGCATGTATTGGTTATAACATCGCATGCCAATAACATACAATTATTTTCCGTGTCATTACCCTTCCATGCATATTGGTTATAATTGTTGGGGAAGTCGTTACAATAATGTGTAAAAGTAAGTTGGCCTGACGTTTCGATCCTAGCAGGATCTTCTTCAGAGGCTCTCTAGTGGATAAGCAGTTTGCTAACAGTTTTATTTTATTTGGACATTGATAATAATAATATCAGTTTAACCATTGAAAAACACATTGCAAATTATTTTTCTTTTGGTTGGTGCCCGAAAAATTCTCAGCATATTGCCTGAATTTTCACAATAAAATGTTTGGTTGGGGGATGCGGCCCCCCCCCCCCCCCCCACCACCCCGCCTCCTACGCCTATGCTTGCGCCCGCTTTTGGGAAATTGGAACAAAGAATCTCAGTGAGGTCAGCTGGTTTCCATTTTAGAATAGCCAAATTTGTTAATTTAAATGTTAATATATAAATACACAATTAAAATTGAAAACAAAATAAATAAACAGCCCCGAAATCGGATCGGTTTTCTGCCCAGTTGAGTGCACATAAGGCCGCGACCTTAGCCATCTCTCCCACCTCTATCGTAAATCGGGGTCAAACATTCTGTGGGGGATTTTTACGTTCAGTCGGGAATCAGACCACTCCACCGGTCCCTGGACACATTCTCGTAGCGTAATTTCGAGCGTATATATTGTACCATATACACTACTATTCAACATAAATTGTTGTAATATTGTCTGTTGGTGTGTGTTGGGGGAGGGAGGGAGTGGCTAAAGTTATAGGCATCACGTGGTTGTGCCTCAACTCTACCCTCTGTCTTGATTTGGAATTTGCTTTGAATGGATACGAAATTTGGCTCACACCCGTTCTAGGGAAGAGGTTCACCCTCCCTCTCCTTCCCTCCACCCCTTCTCTTGAGAATTTTTTGGGGTTTGTTTATGTAAGGGGGCTTAAATGCAAATTGGTGCTATCATTTAAAATATAGGCCTACTTATGTTGTTAAATTTTAAGTCTTGCCAATGCATACGACATTACGTGCGTGCAAATTTCCTATGCCGTACCCGGCAGTCAGTCCGCCCCCACCCCACCCTTTGGCTCCGCTACTGAATTCATATTCACGTCTTTTTCGACCACCCTCCCCTTCTTCCCACCTTTCCACTTTGCCCAAAACATACGACAGTACTCCTCGGGAGAATGCAGTGTTACATCCGAGATCGATTTACGAGGTGCCTTGTGTGCACTATTTGGTGGATCGTAACTGTTGTTATGACAACCACATAAGTGTGAGGTTAACATGGCGGCAGCCGATGAGCCTCCGTGCCTGTATTGGAATTGCGAGCAAGTTGCTGATTGGATTGAATCTCTAGGTTTCCCGCAGTATCGGGTAAGGAAAACATACTAATAGTTAATTTTCGCTGTATGACTTTTATTTACCGTTACTTGCATTTTCTCTGTCTTATAAGTTTGCCTCATTGATAAATCAGACTTGGACTTTTTAACACATGTAGGAGTTTTGCGAAACAAATGTTGATGATACCAATCTTCAACGTAAATCTTACTACTTGACACCAATACTACACTTAAACCACAATTTGCACAGGACCGGTTGATATAGAGTATCCATTTGTTTATTTTAAGAAATTTGAATTATCAGAGCTGTTAAAGTCTAAAAATATCCCTAGGTCTACGCTAAAAAATGTTAGGCCTAAGGCTAAAGTATTTCATGCTATGCTATTTTAGGCCTAGGCAAAACCTGGCAGTCAGTTTTCTGCTATATACAGTAGCATAGGCTAGTTCCATACCTGTGTTGTTTCACAGTGGGATGCCCAAATCGCATGTGCACATTGTTTTAAGCTGATAAAACAACATAAAGCAGATTTAAATGGAGTTGTTGGTAGTTTTTGTAATGCAGTGGAGCGTTATATTTCATTTAGTATGTTGCGTAAAATCTCATTAGTTGCAGGCACCAAACTTGTGTTTTCTTACTTTCTTTTCCTTTTCTCTTTAAATCTTCAGGTTTACTCCTTGGGGGGGGGGGGGATTGGCAAGTCTGTACTTATCATATTTGGGGACACTTTGCAACACTGGTTTTGGTTGTAACTTTATACCCATGCAGTCATAAATCAGACTTAATAATTCTATAACTGACAACAAGATATAAAATTACAAAAGAAAAGTGTCAAACTCTCAGCCAAGCCTAGATATATTATATGTGATGATATGTGACTTGCGGCAAACTTTTCCGATGTTTTTTTTATTAATTAAGTAACAGTTTGAGAATCATTCAATATATAATCAAACAGTGTTCCTTAAGTTTAGGCCTAGACAATATGTTTTATATTTGCGTTGTTTTATATTTGTGTTGTTAAGAACAATATGCTTTCATTTCTCTTTCTGTTTTTTTTTTATCAGGAATGCTTTACAACAAACCTTATAGATGGAAAGAAATTGATTCTTGCTGATGGCTCTCACCTCCCACAACTGGGAATAACTGACTTTGAGCATATCAAGGTAAGCACTTTGAACCTGTAAAATGATTTTCACAGAACAGATTATGTAAGGATGCCCAGATTTGTGTGTTTATATTAGCAGCGATAATTGCATTTGATTTAAAATGTAACTATTTTGATCTCAAATTGATTTAAGATGTGCTTATGAAGTGCAACCATCAAAATCCTCCTACTTTAAATATTAAAAAGGACAGAAGCAAATACTGAAGAAGAAAAGAACATATTTACAGTAAAATAGTTGAGTGTTGACAGTTCATTAACTTGTCTATTATTGCTTCATTTACAAACAATAGATTTGTGGAAAATATTGAAGTTGAAAACATGTTATTTGCTTCCTTGCATGTGACTAAAATTAAAGTTGAAATGTCTAAGCAAGCAAATTTCTTGAATCCAATGTTACTGGTTTAATTTAATTTGTTGGGAAATGTTGTAAGGGATTAAGGTTTTTAGCCACATTTTTAATCTTCAGATATCTTTGCCGTTTTTACCAAAGAAGATTGGCCATCTTCTAGTCCTCATCATTTAAAAATCATTAAATGTTTCATAAACTAAAAAGGAACTACTGTGTGTCTTCTTCTTGTGCTCTGACATCATATTATTGAAAAATTGAAAGTCACCTATGAATTTGTCTAACAATATTTGCTTTTTTTTTTTTTACTTAATCGGTAATTACTGTTTCTCTGAGTAGCCTTGTCTATGCTTCTAGTTTGGTATCTATTTGGAACCAACCAACTAAAGTTGATCACTTCATCAGCATAAAGTTGGTAGTTTCAAAGGGGTCATGACAGTTCTTGTTTCCTTTATATTCTGTAGTTCATATCAGGAAGTGTTCGAGAACTACTCGGTATTGAAGACCCAAAATGGAACCGCACTATAGCAATCCCACACCGTGAACCAATGGGAATGTTCTTGGAGAGAAAGAGCATAACAGGACAAAGAGCAAATGAGCTCACTTTTGAAAAATATCAGAAAGAAGTCCGGAGAAATGAGATAGCAAAGGAGAAAAATGTCAAGAAGATTACATATGTGAAATGTAAAGGGGACTTGGTGTATTAGATTATTTCATTAGGACCTTGCATAGATATATACATAGTATCGGAAATCTCCATATCGGGCTCAAAGAATTAGTTTATACCAATACCAAACTGTAACGATGTCGAGGAAATAGAGATGGACTTTTGTAATCTTCAATGTTTATCTACTCTTTCATCTATCTTATACACCAAAGAGAATTCCTCACAAGCAACAGATTAACCATCTACGCTGTGTCTTCCTTTCCCTTTTTTATTGTTTTCTCTATATTTTTTTATGGTTTGTTTATGGAATATGGTATCACCTTGATGGTTTATGTACAATATTTTATCCTCTTTTGTTCACAATTATTTTGTAAATACAGAATCAGATCATATGTACTTTATATTTTCATATATTTGAACTGATACCCCTTCGGATATTAATTTTAACGTTAAAATTTAAACAAAGCACATCATAAACAGGCAAAGAGTTCCTTCCCTAACATCACTCTAAAGTCTTATCTCTTTATCATTCTTAAATGGTGACTTATTTGAAAAACATACTTTGCTTTGTGAGAGTTAAATAATCAATATGAGTTTATACATTATTAGCAAATCAAAAATCCAGTAGCTTAATCATTTGGCAGTTCATAATTTTTGCTTTATTTATGTTATCTTGAATGGATCACTGACTATATAAGCAAAACTCCAGAAAAGCTTCCATTTCCAAGTTTCTTCTATATTTATCTTGTACTTCCTACAGTTTCTAGAGAAATACTTGTGCTCTTTATTCAAATTTCTATTTTACTTATCCTACCACTTTCATTGTCAATTATGTTCTTACTTTTCTGTCAGGACAGACACCTTCTTCCTTTTCTCATAGTATTTTTGCATTATAACATCATTTGCGATGATGTACCAACACTAGTACTATGTATAAAATCTGTCTCTTAATTGACAATTTTGACATTTTATTGTATTGATAATAATGTTAAAGGTTTCTTGTTTTTACGTCTTTGCAGGCACAATTTAGTCTGGTATCTATTCTGTTTTGAGTTATCTACATTTTGAATATTTTATATACTTTTGTGTACCTTTTTCATAACAAATATGCACACAATCAAGAAAATTCAAAAATATTATGGTATTTGTGTTTTTTGGGTTTGAATATGATTAAGAATTGGTAAGACAGGGACTTTTGTTGACTAAACATTTATGACTCATTCAGCTATATGGAAGTGTTTCCTTCTCTTTCTTTGGCTGCATGTTAAGTTCTTCCCTTGATATCCCATTCGATATACACCTTAGCTCTGTAAATTTGAGCAAGAAAAGGTCATAGATGGGGCTGAAAGAAGGGAAGGGTGTCCCCCTCCCCTTTGGAATTTTTTTGCATTTCCAGGTGGCCTCAATGCTATTTGGTGCAATATAGCACACTTCAACACCCACTTCATTTTGTAAATGATTTTGCATTTTCACCTGGCCTTAGATGCAATTTGGTGCTCCAAATGAGATTTTTTTCTCATTTGGAAATGAAAAAGGGGTTTTCTGACTTGCGAAGCGGGGGGGGCGGCGGAATGATCCGCCCCCCATATTTTTTCACTGGGGGCTGGTGCCCCCAGCCCCCCCCCGGTTCCTACGCCCTTGCCACCAGCCCATCTCCATGTATATCTCAACAAGTTAACACTAACTAAACATGCCAATAATAATCCTACGGTGGTTCTGAAGGAACAAACAAGTGTTAGACATACTTGTTAGGCACCACTAAACAATCTTCCTGTACGTAGCGTCCGCATGTGATGGAAATTATCACCAACATAGGCATAAAATGCCACAAGTAACTTTTTTCAAATATTAGTTTCACTTGTTATTTAAAAGCTTAAAACAATCTAAAAAATCTACTTTTTTTAAAAGAAACTATTGAATGACTTTACTTTCACCAACCCCCCTCCCTCCTTTTTTTCAGTTCAGCCGCCCTCAATTATCTTATTACATTATTGAATTGAACACGTTGACTTTTGATGATCGAGAAAAGTTTAAAAGTTGAGGGCGTCTCTCCTTTAATTTCCTTCGTAGTATCTTAGGCCAAAGGTTGTCTTTGCTTAGGCTTACTATATTTCAGATCTGAGACATGACAACTACCTCAAAATATGAAAATAAAGGTCATAAAACAATCAAATATTAAAACTTCAATCCATTTTACTTAATGATGATTATGCAAGTTTAATTCCTGGATATTGTACCAAATTGTTTTATGTGAAATATTAGAAGTACGATTAGTCGTTGACAAGGTGAACGCAAAACAGACGACGTGGATATCTGCCAACATGGCTGCGCCTGATGCCCTAACACCACTTGTCGAGGACGAGGATGTACCCAAAGATCAACAGGAGGGAAAGGAAGCTGAAGTTATTAACGAAAACAAAGCAGAGACTGACTTAGAATGGGGGTTTTCAGTCGCTGAGCTATATCCACTTGCCTTGACATTTTTCAAAGGTACGGTCCGAATGAAGGCTAGCCTACAATCGATGACAGTGTTACACTCCTATACGGGATATGCAGTATATTACAGGCTAGGCCTAACTTAGGCTTGGCTGCTGTAATTTCATGTTGCACTATACACACTAGCCTCAATGGTGTAGGCCACAAATTACATTGACAGAAGGCCAAATGAGGTGAATGGTAGGACTATAAACTGCTGACATAGGCTAGCGTACAGTAACATTAGTGGCGTGACTAAAAGGAAGAGGAACTTCAGTTTGCCGATAGAGGATATAGTTGTTAGGCTTTATAAGCAGTTGGTTAGGCTCACCTGGAGTATGCTGTGCAGGCTTGGAACCCATATTTTGCTAAGGATAAGGAAGTACTCGAAAAGGTCCAGAGTAGGGCTACTAGGATGATTAGATCCTTACAGGGTGTTCCTTATTATAGGCGGCTACAACTGTTGAATCTCACCACACTGGAGCTTAGGAGGTTACGTGGTGAATTGATTCAGGTTTACAAGATTGGTTTGGGCAATTTATCCTTCCCTGACTTTATCATGTTTGCTAATAGTAGTTGTACCAGAGGTCATTGTCTTAAACTCCAAAATTCTAAAAGTAGGATTAATATTCAGCATAACTTTTTTCTAATATAGGGTTGTGAATGAGTGGAACGGTTTGCCTGAGAAAGTTGTACTTGCAAGTAGTGTGAATTGGTTTAAGAATGCTTTGGACAAGCACTTTAAGCATTGTAATCGGGTCTGAGTGTTTGTTTCTTCAGTTTTATTTCTCTCCTATAGGCTCCTTGATGGGGACTTGAGTGTCCCTCCTGATCCTCTTTTTATTCTTAACTAAAGTTAACAGTTTATAAACTGTATAAACATTAATTCTATAGAATTAATGTCATAATCATATGGATTGGCCTAACTAAGGGGAAAAGCCTAAATTAAAAAACAGCTATAATTCCTTGGTTGGCAGGAAATTGGAAATAGTTTCATATGCTGGAACTTGAATTTTTCTGATCATCAAGAATTGCGGTAGGGTGGCCAGAATCGCCAGATACCCATCATCAGGCTGAACAGTTGGACAACATGGCAATTCAGTACACATTTATCCAAACAACATGACCTATCCCTAGGTGCATGTATGTTAAGGACTTAAAATAAAGTGGGTGAAGCAAAACTAGGCAACTTTGGTTATCATATTTTGTTGCATTTGTATTTTTGCCCATGCCAGTGACTAGAAAGTCTGGGGTGGTGGAGGAGGGGGGGGAGGGATAATGGGGCACCAGCAATTAAGGATCAGACACAATATTTGTGTCCTGTAACTTGTGAAGTTTTAGCCGCCCGTCCCCACTGTTATGTTATACAGATACATACTGAGGAATTATAAGCGACAGATATATGCACCGATAACATTGCTCAACGCCATCAAAATATTACCCTGGTCCACTATAACCTGTCAAACATAGGGACAATTCCTCATAGTTTGCTATGTTATAGCATAT
Organism: Apostichopus parvimensis; assembly: GCA_000934455.1. Taxonomy (NCBI): domain Eukaryota; kingdom Metazoa; phylum Echinodermata; class Holothuroidea; order Aspidochirotida; family Stichopodidae; genus Apostichopus; species Apostichopus parvimensis. Next base: position 97,969 of record KN884044.1, read on the forward strand.
AAGGGTGTGACCTAACGGTTATTTCGCTAACCGTTTAACCGGATCGCCGCCAGTCCGGTTAACCGTTTAACCGCCGTTTCCCAATCGCGGCTTTTCGACGCACCGTCACTCGACTATTAGTATTAATGAAAATAGGACATTATGAGTACAATAATTAAGGGTTTTTTCCAACAGGTAGCAATTCAGGCAACAAGACGACGATCAATGTATGTTAATTACTAATTAGGCCCAATAATATTGCGAACATTTCGTGTAATAATTGCTGAAAAGAATAACACACATGATCAGTATTCGTGGTCTTCAGAAGTTCAGATCACTGAATTTATATAACTCGACCTTCGGCAACATCGTAACTTTTGAAAAAAACAACATATTTGTCTATCTATCACAAGAGTTTAAGCAAAAAATCATGTTCAATGTGTTGTGTCGTTCCCATGGTGCGAGAACTTGGGCAAGTTCGAATGTCGATGACCTACTTATGTTCTGTGACCAATGTTTTTCCATGTGTTATATATATATAGAAGTTTTACGTAAGCAGAGCGAATTTTGGGCGGCTCGTTGATTGTGAGGAAGCACTTATCTAAGCATCAATATTTGTGAAAAATATCGTAAGGTTTTCAGATATTCTCTTTGAATGTCCCCTCCATATATGTCTCTTTCTCTGTCCACTCAAAGCTCAACATTTACGCTAATTCTGTTAGGGGAAAAATTATCGTAATTATCGAAATATCGCGATAATTTTTGAACTATTTATCGTGACGGTAAAAAGCTAATATCGCCCGCAATGCATGCACAGTATAATGCCATGTGTGATAAAAATGGCTGTACACGTGTGGACCTGAGAGAGCAAACTTGCTTTGTGTTGTTAATGTTATTACGGTACTTTCGAGAAGGACCATTTGCGTCTTTTGGGGTCAACATACTTTCACACGGGATTTCACCATGCCATTGATCGATGTACATGTACGTGGTGATATATGTCGCAAATATAAACTGAGAAAACGAATTGACGACACTATCATGAGTTAATGACTATTGGCCTACTACTATAATTATATTGAACACATTATTCATGCCTAAAACATCGTTTTTCTGTTTTTTATTGATAGTTTGCAGTACATTACTCAGTACTTTACATATTTTAAAATAATTTTCATGTTTAAAATGTATCAAATTTTCCGTTTATATGGTTTGTGATTTTCTAAAAGGATAGTGCATTTGCAGCCGGTTAACCGTTTAAACGGTCACACCCTTAAGCACTAGAGCTTATAGTATCTATAGATCTGAACTTTCCTGATTATAGCATTATTAAACTACATTATTTAACTGATCGTTGGGTTCAGACCTCATGCTTAGTGGTCAACGCGAAAACAACTTCCATTGAGTTTGAACCACCATGCATTTTGCATCAGATCCGTGCTGGGTATCAGACCCAGTGCTCTCAATTCAATGTTAAAACAAATTGAATTGAGTTTGAGCCTCTTTGTGTTTACAGACATGTTTTGGGCATCAGACCTCGTCTTCACAATCACCAAACAGGAAGGATTGTTTACTTGAAGTAAATGGATGAGGTTTATTGTATGTTGGCAAAAGTTCAATTGTGATTTCTATTGTGGATGGGCCATAATTCACAAAGTTTTTTCCAAAATATAAAATTTGTTATTCCATTCATTTGTAGCAATGAAATATGACATGATTTGCCCAACAATAAGTTACATTTTAAGTCAATAGTTAAACACAATACTGTAATTTATTGAAAACTTTAGTAATTGCATTTAGCATAGGATGGAATATTAATAGTTAATATAACAAACTGAAATTTGTTCTCACAGTTGTTTAGTAAACGAAACAAATCAAAAGTCTTGCAAATATTCATCTTATATATTTGTCCCTTTATTCATGTGAACTGCAATACCGTATGTGGAAAATTAGTAATTGTATGGGAACTGCAATGTGGCTGGAATAAAACAGGAATAATGTACAATAATTATAGGATTGAAAACTCTTTCTCTATGGGAATTCTTTAAAGTGAGTCAAAAAGATTTAATGTCCACTAAAAGGTAGTTGGCAGAAAAGTAATGTGTGGTTATTTCTGAACTATAACCGGCTAACATACGGAATGGTGCTTCAAAATTTCCTGCTATAATTTCTAATGAATGATGAGGTCATAGCAGATGAAGCAGTGACTAATGCAATTTTGCATATCCTGTGTAATGAAATCATATTAAAGGGCAATATTGCATTGAAAATCTGTTTATTAAGCAACACTAACCAGCTTTTCAGTCCAAAATTTAACCACCTCTTTAAAATGTCAAAATTTACGAAGAAATCATGAATCAAACCATCACAGTTAACAGAAAACCAAGCTCATTAATGGGTTGTCAATTAAGAATCATGTCTGTTTCGGACGTAACAGAGAATACCCAGCCCTGGACACTGATTGGTCAATTTGAACAACATGTTAACGTTACAGTAGCCTGGCCTTGTTAGCAAAATTTGTGGAACATACCATAGATAATAGGCCTAATGCACAGTTAATCCGCCTACGGAAAAGAGTCTTTATGGATGAGAACAACAGACTACTGTAGATGCAATTTATATAACTTCCAATACTAGCTTTGTCATTTCGTCACGCATTGGCGAGTACTAGTATAATACATGTAGTCTGTGCAATGATAAGTATTACAAGATATATTCTCTTATATTTATATAACAATGTTTTATTCAAGATTGCCAAAAATATTTAGGTCATTTTGATATCAAGCAACACTTTGCCTTACGCTGTGATATAAACCTATTTGCTGGAATCTGATAGACCTAGAACTGTACCTGTATACTACGCTCAGTCTGTAGAACATAATGCACACATTAGAACTATGTTCCTGACAGCAATAATATCAGGAGTAATATTGTTCGCTGGAAGCTTCCTCTTTAAAACAGTTTGTTTATGATACAGTATGCAGTCAAAGTCAGGGTTTGTAATTTATTGGTTAAAATAATAGACAAGATTACTTATATTTTTGTGCAACAACTCCAAATTATGCAGCAACATTTACAAGAGTGAGAGACAGTGGTGATAGCCATTGAGGAGGGCAGGGGGAGCATGTCCCCTGCAGAAATGTTCGGGAGGGAGTAAGGGACGGCAAGAAAATTGCAAGAACATGAAGTTGTGTGCATTGGTAAGATTTAAAGTTGTACTACACGAATACAGTAGTTAAAATGGTGTGCACAATTTTGCACTTAATTCCAATAGAAAATTTCTCAAAAAGATTAAGGCAAATTTTGAGCCCACCTCCCCCTCCCCCCCCCCTCCAAAAAAAAAAACAATCAATTGCACAAGTCATTGTATTGGGTCTCATAAGAAACTCTAAGAATCATGGGAAAATCATACACCAAATGTTGAGATTCAAGACTACTTTATTTATTTTGAAACTTATTTTCCAATGTAAATGTAGTGCAACAGATCTGTGACAGTGATCTGACAAAATAAAATTTAAAGTTTGTAATATGGGGCCAAGCAGAACAAATTGTACCTAATTTGTATGTTCTGGTTAAGGTAGTTTCAGAAAGCTCATATAAATGAAGAATGCCATCAAATACCTACAAGAGAGCAGCAATGCTGCAGAGGCTTAGCTAAGCTAAGAGGCTTATAAATCTAAGCTTGAGAAATTTGTTTTGATTGGCAATATTTTAGTAGTTTCTCAATTTGTTTGTGCGTAAAATATAAGCTATATTTATGCTGGATAACGGTGTCATTTCCTTTCCTCCCATCTCCTATTCGCTTGCCTTATGATCTTTCTTTAGCAGACGTACTGTGGTTTGTTAGAAAGTTGGAAAATTTGTTTTGAAAAAAAAGACATAATGATTCATTTGATTTTGATTTTGATTTTGATTTTATTAAAATGAAGAATGATGAAAGATTGAAATAAATTTGAAAAAGTCAAAAGGCTGTAATTACTGCTAAAAATTTGTGTTCTTGAATACTTAAACTGCAGAGCTGCCTCTTTAGAATATATAAACCAGAATGCAAAATTATGTTGAGGTTTCATGGATGACTTCATTGTAACAGGGTATGAGCCAATGATGTCCTTGTAAGAGATCATGATAAAGTTTTGTTTATATGAGATACTGTTGAGTCTTTGTTGACCCTTCAAGAATTTTGATCTTCGCAATTAACAGTTCATTTATATTCAAAATGACACCTCATTGAAACAGGAGACTTGCCAATGTTACATTTCCTTTGCTATGTTGGTCACAACGACTTCACATATGAACCAGTTGACAGTCAAATGACTTTGGCCTTAAATATCAAGGGGTTTGTCCAACTCAGAATGAGTACCTTCATGGTTCCATTCTTGAGATAAGGTAGGTACAAGGTTTTCATTGTTTTATCCTGTTCACTTTGGATTACTCTTGACTTCCAATCAATTTAAGGTCCCTATCTAATATGGACAAGCAACATGCCAAACATGATACACTTTTATAGATACAGGTGTTACAAGAAGGCAGCACAAACACACCAACCGTATACGGCTTTGCATACATACTGTACTCACACACGCCACCATAGTTCATAGGATTGGATATATACTGTCACAAACTTATTCATTACGTGAAAGTCCCAATAGAAACCTAAACCAGTAACCTCCAAGATTGCCTGCTTCTGCATACTGTACATGTACAAGTCAAGTGTCCCTGAAATAATGCAATTATCTAGCTCACTTCGCTATTGTACAGGGGTGGTCAACTTACAGTATGAGCTGTCCAAGGGTACATTACAACTGAAAACTTTATACAGAAGGCCTGTTTTGGGCCCTCATATGATAACAAAATTTCTTGTCCAGAACAACTTTGGTTGTTACGTTATATCCACAACTTTGGAACACCACTATTCAAACGTTATTGTATATCCACAACATTTTCAGCAAATTTGGACAAAAGCTCTAGGAGGAGTAATCATATGATACTTTTTCAGACAATGACCGCTCGTGACCTCAAAGGACCCTCATATTTATAAAATATGATCACATGTAAACTCAACTCACACAAAAATCTCACAAAATTTCAGCCATATCGAATGCAAAATGACAAAGCGGCAGTCATCCAAACACGCTGGGGAAAAGTGACAGAAAGTCTGCAAAATCATGTGATAGCTACACCTCAATTGAATTCCAAAAATGCAACATTGTCCTATCATTTAAATTAAACCTGCCATCCTTAAATTAAACTGTCTCAGCTGAAAGCTTTTTAGCTGAGCTAAAAATGCAACAGTACCCTATCATTTGGATTTTAGAAAATGTAATATTCCTAAGTTAGTGACATCATGCAAAAAGCTAATGACATACTGTAAATTGCTATGAGATGTTAACATTGAATATCATCAATAAAACTAAAGACAAAGAGAAAAAGAACACCCATCAACAACTCAAGCTATTTTAAAGTAATATTATCCTTTCCTTGTATTGTCTTCTTGTTTTTCTCTTTCATTGTTCTCTTTATTTTTCCATATATAGTTTCGTCCCCATATCCCATACAAATAAACATGCATCTATTTTTGGAGTCACCTACAATGAAAAGTGGAATAGCCCAAGTAATTATGATGGAAGCAGCCAGTACTGCATCAGCAGTGACTGCATTGTGCTAGTGTGCAGTCAGCTATTGTAAAACTCTGCTAGTGTTAGCCTGTTGGCTGCTTCATGCATTTATTATTATTGTGCTCAACATATAGCTCAGTGCTTTTCCTTAAAACTGCTTGGATTCTGAATTGTTGTGATTGCTACGTCTGTGGAGATTATAATCTGCTCTCGGTTTGATGTTGGTCACAAGGAAACAAAAATCATTGGTGGTTTGTTACATATTGAATCAGTGAGTATTTAGATGATATATTTGTTTGTTTTTTTCTTTTGATTTAAGATATATGTAAGAATTCCTACAAAAGTCACATAATACGTTAGAAGTATCTCGTTTTACTCAACGGTGAGATCATATATCATAATGAGTTTATTTAGTCGCTGTGTTGAGTGAAATGCGATGACTTGAGGAATCTTCTCAGACATGTCTTGCCAAAATTGTTATTGTCATATCTTATTTAAATTAAATTAAATTAATATGGCTTATGGAGTGTTTTGTGGTTCTTGTTGTGCAAATAATAGACCAAACATTCAGGAAACAAAAATGTAATAACTAGTATAACTCATTTAGCATGTGTACATGGGCTGTTCTGTTCCAATACACATGCAATTGTTGTAAAACATACTGATCATATGACTTAATTACTGTATGTGGGCTCATGTTTATCTTTAGTTACTGTACAACATATGGTATTGTTGTAAGCTACCGTGTATGCCCACGATAAGTTGTAAGTGTTTAGGATGCTCTTGATATGTAAGTTATGTCTTGTATTTTAAATATAATTATTACACGGCTAGTTTCTTACCTTACCGTAGTGCAAAAATAAATGAATAATCATTGGTTATATTTTTTTCATTTTGTTACACTGCTAGTTTCTTACCTTAACTTAGGGCAGCAATAAATGAATTACCTTGCACTATATTTATTTTTTTAATTATTTTTTACCTTACCTTAGGGCAGCAACCTATGAATAATCATTGGAAATATTCTAATCTTCTTTACTGTATGTGTGTGAGAAACTGTTTTTTATTACAAAGTTCTCTTTCCAATGTATGGAATGAACTTCATTGTTACAGTTCTTGAATGTTGTGATGTGGTGTTATATGTAACAGTTCCTTAGAAGTGTTGTGATGTGGTGTTACGTGTATCAGTTCCTGAGTTTTGTGATGTGGTGTTATGTGTACCTGTTTTGCAGAAACTCCGAACCTATAAGCAGTGTTGAAGAAATTTTGAAATTGCTCCAAACTTCCTACGGCAATGTGCAGTACATAGTGTATTGTTACTAACCTATATATGCTTGTAACCCTAATGTACTGCAGAATTCCTTTGACTGCAACTGTTGTATTTACCAATTTGCAGCTAACCATGTGTGTATATACTGTACAGATTCTTTAGAAGATTTGAAAGGCTTTTTGTGTCAGAAGGTTTTCTTGGTTCTGTTAGAAAGTTGCCTGAATAAAGCTCAGAAATAGCAGTGCTTTGTTGAGCACCAGAGGGTATGGCTTCAATATGTGCACCGCACTTGATACTGCTCAATGCAGATATGATGTACTAATGTGGCTACAGCACTCATCTGCTTATAGTCAGTGTACAGTTCTATATGTCTGTAACTATAGCACTTTACTACCAATATCCAATGTACAGCATGCTATGTGGCTGTATTACTTTTCACTGATAACCAAAATACATGTATGGTAGGCCATTATAGTCTTCACTACAAACTATCTACTTTACTGTAAACTATGCCCAGCACTTTACTACACAAGTAAAGCCAATATACAGTACTAACAAGTGTACTGTACTGTCTACATGCCATGTACAGTATAGCACTTTACTACTCACAGTCAATACACAGTACTAACTGTCTAATGCACTGTATGGTATGTATGCTATGTAAAGCACTTTACTGTATTTACAGCTAATACAGAGTAAGTGTTTATTGTACTACGTATATATATGAGTGTTACAACACTTAACTTCTTACATCAATAGGCTTAATTAATATGCAGCATCATGTTTCGCTATATCACATTACCACTCTACATAACAGCATTCAGTATATATGTAGAATGGTGGCACTTTTACTGCTCACAGCAAATGCACAGAAATATTGAAGGCTATAGCACTTTATTACTTGCAGCCAATGGATCCATTACACAGTACTATGTGTTACTTAAACCTCAGTGCCTTGGGCAATGTAAACTGACAGAATATAATGTATATAAAGATTTATATAGTGAAACTGAATTCTCTATGCAACATGAATTCACACTGTATACATGTAACATTTAAATCTCTTCCAGGATGTACACGTGCGTTATTAAGGGGTTAATCAACGGTCTAGCGTGCGTTACTCACAGGATTAATGCACGATGGGGGGATAATGCAAGCGATGCACGAGGGCGGAGCCCGAGTTCATCCAGCGATAGCATTAACACCCGGAGTGCATTAATCATGTGAGTAACGCACGCTAGACCGTTGATTAACCCCGTTCATTCATACACTACCATTTGTGTGGGGGAAAAATCATTAAACAAAACATTTTTGGTTACATATAACCAAAGATTTATTAAAGTGATGCCCCGTCATTTTACCGTGCGTTACTCACAGGATTAACCACGGTCAGCTGACCTGACTGGACCAATAGGATTTAGGAATCTTTACTAAGTATGAATGAATAATTGATCATTTAATTTCCTGTTTCAGTTTGTGTCACTATGTACAGTAAGCTGCTACAGCATACAATAACACATACAGTAATTTTGTCTCAGGTACTTTTACAATTTCTTCCCCCTCCAGGGTGTGCTAGTATTTTGGCAATTCATTCATTCTTCCATAGTTACCGTAAAGCTCTACTTTTACAGAATCACTAATTCTGTAAGATATTACATAAAATATATTGTAGCAATTTTATAACATCTCAAGGATTTTTTGTACATACATTGCTATTGTGGCACTATTCTCTGAGCCAGTGCACACTGTGCATCAAATGCAAACTAAGAAGAGCAAGGTAGTGTAGTACTGGTTGCATTTGGAAAGTGACTCCTCCTGTTTATCAACATTTTCAGACAAACAGAAAAAATGTGTAAGATCTCAAGAAAAGTCAATTAATTTTCAAAAACGTAACTATTAGCCTACCATACTTTTATGTTCAGATTTAGCCTAGTTTACTTTTAGGATAAGGGCTAAAGTTATTGAACAATTACTACTAAATCACACTTTCTTGGATGCAAGAAACTTGAAGAATACAGTGTATACACGTGGAACTAGAGTCAACTTGAGGAAATCCTGTAGGGAAGTGGATAGAGAAAGTAGTAGTACCAGCTTGTTTATTCTCCACAGTATGCAATAATGCTGTATCCATTTGTATTGCACATTAATACATACACAACATCAACACACACTTACAGTAGTTCTCTCAAAGGAGACTAGTAGTGCCTTAATGTGTACAAATATTTACAAAGACTTTTTACTACAAGACATGTATAAATTTGTGTTAACTCGTGCAGTTGTCATGTATCAGTACGTATTCCTTATATTGTAATGTAATTGTATATGACAGGTGACAGGATCTATGCATTCATACATATTCTTTTTTCAAAATAAAATAAAACTGTTAGCAAACTGCTTATCCACTAGAGAGCCTGTGTAAGAGAATGTGTAAAAGTAAGTTGGCCTGAGGTTTCGGTCCTAGCAGGATCTTCTAATGACAAGTAACAGTAACAGAAGGGACAAAAACACGCACAGAATACAGACAGGTTAATGAGCACGGTGAACACAAAGAGATAGGTGTAAGGGGATTAGTAGACAAAGGATGGAGAGAAGAAAGAAAGAAACCAACAGGGGAAGAGGAGAGGTAGGAAATAAACAGTGGAGGGACAAAGAGAGGATTAAGGGAACGGGGTAGGGAATAGACTGGAGAAGGACAAAAAAAGGTGTGGAGAAAAAAGAGTGGAAGAGAGCTATGAGAAGAACAGTGATGGGGGGGGGGAAGGAGGGGGGAGAAGGAGGGGGGAGAAGGAGGGGGGAGAAGGAGGGGGGAGAAGGAGGGGGGAGAAGGAGGGGGGAGAAGGAGGGGGGAGAAGGAGGGGGGCAGAGGAAAAAGTTAGTCTTCGCTCCATTCAACCTCATGGGCTCAACATTCAGGAAGGACATGACTAACTTTTTTTGAGAAGTGATGTTTTTGCAGTTTACTTTCATCACCTCGTTGTTATTAATGAATTGAAGTCCTTTCAACACAATTGATTCAAATTTGCAATTTGCATTAGTGCACATATTTCAAATGGTACTGAGCACTTAATTCGGTATTTGTGTCTTGTTAAACCAGATGTAATCATGATTATGCAGTCTCCGGAGAGCTTTGCCTCTATAACGCAGTTGCGCTTTTAAGAGTGATGGAAGACATTAAAAGCTTCTTTCTTGCAAAGTGATGTATTGTGTTCTTGGATAAAAACAGTTGATTGTTCAGCCAGGACTGAAGTGAAGATGTGATACCAGTCCTGTTGTAACCATGGTTACTCATATTCATCCACTATATGATGCATAAATTAGAATGAATTATATGTGCGAACAGCAGAGTAACATTAAGTTGCTGCCAGTCTGTTTAAAGTTACCCATAATATTGTTATGTACCAGTCATTAGGATTTTTTCTAGAAAGATCTCTATGTGCCCTGGATTGACCTGATATTAACCATCTTTCCAAAACCATTCCCTCTTGAAGCTTCAAACTTCAGTGCATGGTATTATCTACATGTCAAACACCTGCAACTTTTGCTAAGTGAGTGTCCACATCTGAAGGAGGCAATAAGGATTTCATTTGATCAAACACTTAAAGCAAACGTGGTATTTTATTGTACGGTCCCAGTGCTCTTGCTGGCTCTGAGGAGTCTTAAGATTTAGGAAAACTTATTCGGGGCTCTCCGCTCTCGTGAAGATTTTTGCCAATGAGTGGAGTATTGTCTCCAATGCCTGGTGTCTTTTGAAATCCTGTTGAAAAGTACCCAAAGAGGTATTTGACTTCAACTTCCAGTCCGTCACATATTTGACTTGAAAGAGTAATTGTCAATAAATTTGAGTAAGACGTATTCACTCTGTAAGTGATGATGGTGCTTCTTAATAAGCATTCAAGCATTTCTGAAGGGTGTATTTTTTTGCACATTTTTCTCTCACTGTTTGAAGTATATTTTTACCACTCAAATGTGTCAAACATGGCCGATCCACACACATCAATGAAAGCCCGGTAATTAATTTTACAGAATACAATGTATATAAAATAGTCTGGTTTCGTCAAATTACTACTTATCTAGTTTTGTCTAGCTTTTGTTTAGATTGGTTGTTAGCCTTGATGTAATTGTTTAAAGTCTCAATGTGTGTATGCCAAATTTTAACTTCGACCTTTCCAGCTTACTGCCCTAAAAGCCCAGTAAAAGTAACACCGTTCTATGCAATTTTCATTTTAATAATCATTATTTTATTGAGTTATCTGTCGTTAAACATTTTTAACGAGTCCGCAGATTCTTCAAACTTCATTTAAATTTTGCAAGCCCCACCCAACAGATAATGCACCAATCAAATCTCTCTGTTTTGTTTACGACCGTCAGGCTAGGCTTACTTTCACTTTTGTGGTAAGCCTATGTTAGGTCAATTCTCTTGAGTAGTATCTTTCTTTTGATCTTTACCGATGTAGCTTGCGAAATTGTGTCATATCCTTCCATTGCAAGGAATAAACAGGTGTTTTCAGACGTTTCCTCTGTGAAATTGGGTCAAAAAAGTGGACGATACTAGTATATGGTTACATTTGAGTGATGAACATGCTGATATGGACGGTCCCGCCATAAGGGCAACAGAAAATAAATTTCTTTCTTTCGATTGCGACAGCTTTTCTCTATAAACCCACCTGGTCAGAGTGCATTTAGAATAAGAAACATTGTATCTTTGTTTTCCGAAATTCATCAACAAACACGTATTTCAAGACTTTAACTTTGGCCTTTTAATTTTTTTTACTTCTGAAGGAAATTTCCAGACATGCTGTTACCTTTAAATTTGAAAGCCATAGCCTCAGAGGTCCTTCTATATAATTGTGAGAAAACTGGAGCTCTAGAAGCCAGTGTTTAAATGACCTTGCATAATTCTTTCAAGATTATACACATTTGTCTTACTAATGGATGAGCCAATAAGTCTATGGATCATATAGGTGTATGGATCAGTCAGGTCTGTACGGATCATGCAGATCTGAAGGGATCATACAATATAGTATGATGTTTATTAATTATATGGCTCATGCATTGTGTATGGATCTTACAGGTCTGTAGGGGCATTAACTATAAGGATCATACAGTGTACAAATCTATATGTATTGTAGGTTCATGGATCATGCAGGTTGTGTGGCCATGCAGTGTGATCCATTCACCCTGTATGATCCATACTGCACCTCACCAGTCATAACAGTGTGAATGGATAATATGTAGCCTTAATGGATCCTTAAAGTATCTTTATTTTCATATCAACAGAGAAAGAAGGCAAAGCCTTTCACATCTCTTACCAAGTCAAGAATACACTAGTTGCTTACACCCGGCAGATAAACTTTGGGAAATACAACCCAGATCAGTCGCCACCAGTAGGATATTTTGATGTTGTTGGAAATGACAGGAGGTAAGGAATATTAATATATGTTTTAACCTAACTCTCATGATTCTCATCATCCCTCCCTTAAGAGAAGAGACGACGCAGAATACTTTTCTTGTAGAAAAAAAAGAGATACATTTTTACAATACATGTTGTTGTTGTTGTTTAAAGTGATTACATGCATACCAAAAAAGATAATGTTTGATGTTACTTTTCACTTAATGTGTTTACTCCTTCTAACATCTACATTGCTCCATACTCTACTGTATACTAGCTGCCCAGCATGTTCCATTACGGTACTTCTTCCTATTATTTACTCTGCTTGCTGACGTTTGTTCTCCATTAATTTACTGAAATTGAAGAAGTGGATTTAGGAGCTCCCAGAGAGTCAACAAATATTACAGATCTTTTCATGATTGTCTAGAAGTAGGTCGCTGATCTCAGTGGCCTACTGTACAGTATGTATGTCCAATGCCTATCAAATCATGACAAGTCTACACGCTGCATTAAGTTATGTTAACGTCACTATACCGAGATCTGTTAGACAAATTCTTGTACATGTACAGTAGGTGCTATGAGCTTGTTGTGGACAGTGTGCCACAGATCACTACCAGCATATAGTTTTCTCAATTATAGCATTTTTATTGAAATCTGTAAAGGGATATCTTTGTGCACTATGCTTCATTTGCCAGTACTTATACTAGTATTACCATTGAACCTTAAAACTGTATGTATATATACCAACAGCACAGTGTGATACAACTCATGGTAGCATTGAAGAGTAGTGTACGTACTACCACTGAGATCAGGAAATAATTCATCACGTAATAACATAAATACAAAATGCTTTACAAACTGGTCAAATTCCTCTAGAAGGATAAAAGATGTACATGAAGCTGTTTACATACATATGCATAAAGGAACTAAATAGGAGAAAATTTTCAGAGCCGTCAAAAACTCAAAACTGCTACATAAAATTTGAACAGTAAAGTAATCCCTGCAGTTGTCGCTCTTCAAAACAAAATTCATGTTAAGTGTCTTTGAGTTGAATTATTAATGAATAGGTAATAATGCTGACTGAAGTATGAACTTATTGTTGATTCTTCACTCTGAGTAACATGTCCCTGACTCCCTGTCACCTGCAGTACACTACGGTATGTACTATAGCATTTAAGTCATCACTGTGTGACATTTATAATGATGTGATGTTAGTGGTAGTAGACTTTAACATGCAAAGTAGCTGACAACACATATATATATGAAATTATCTCTACTTTTACTTTTTCAGGAGAGAGTGGCAGCAATTAGGTGACAAATCCAAAGAGAGTTGTATGCAATCATTCTGCCATCTCTTAGATGCAGAGTGTGGTAAATTAAAACCTTACGTAGAGGCTCACAGACGAGAGAAGGAGGAACTGGAGAGGAAACGGTGAGATGAGTTGCTGGAATAGATATCAGTCTATAGAATACATTACACACTTGTGAAAGTACTGGAATGTTTACTACAGTATCATGCAAGATTCTTGGTTAGGACTGCACTTTTAAAATTTATCAAATTGATTAGGGTTTGCCTTTTTTTTTGGGGGGGGGGGGAGTGGGGTGGAGGAGGAGGAGGAATAGTTTCTTTTTTCTGCATATATGTCCTTGAACAAGTTATATTGTAGTGTATACCTGAACCCTAAATCTTCCTGACTTGACACTGGCACTTGACACTGTACAAATATACAGATAAAGTTGTTCAGGTCTAAAAAAAGGCAGAACTTGACAAACAGAATCCATGCAAAAGCTTGCTTGCATACAGAAATACTCAAATTCCTGACGTAAGTGTCAGTCCTGCACAGCTGCTTATACTGTAGGAAGAAATTCTTCCAACAACAAAGAAACAGTTGAAACCAAGGTTAGTTAGCAGAGGTACAGTATTAATAACAAGCTAGTGAAACGACCCAAGGTTAGTTAACAGAGGTATTCATAACAAGCTAGTAAAACGACGGAAATCCAAGGTTAGTTAACAGAGGTATTCATAACAAGCTAGTGAAACGACGAAACCAAGGTTAGTTAACACAGGTATTCATAACAAGCTAGTGAAACGACGAAACCAAGGTTAGTTAACAGAGGTATTCATAACAAGCAAGTGAAACGACAAGGAATGATCCAGAGAAGAATAGTGTTAAGAATTTTAATGTTAGCCCTGCTGTTATTGCCAATACTATACTATCAGAAAAGGGGGGGGGGGTGGTGTTTCTGCAGTATGCAGACATAAGTACTCCAATTAATAAAGATATGTTATTACTGAAAATATCATATTAAGTTACAATCCAAGAGCTGTCCTTGTTCAAGCAATATTAAAGCAACTATTTGCATAAATTTGGTTACCAATTTACTTTGGTTTTACCAAACCTAATGAGTATCGTTTCTCAGAATAATATTGCAATTAAGCTAAAGCGCTCTCCAAGGGACATTCCTAATGTTAATTAGTTGCATATATAATCCATGATTCTGATGAAGTTTGTCAACCAGTGAAGTGCCTTTTCCTTCATTATTGAAATTAAACGTAACCACGGAAACTAATGAGCTGCCTTAAGGGGGAATTGTACTTGACTAATAAGCCGGATAATTACCCAAATGGAGCACAAAATATTGCACTTGGATATAATGTAAGTCATACCGATGCTTGCCCATAGTTAAGGTATTCTAGCCGTAGGAAGGTTTACTGTACATAAATAGTATTCATCCTCTGTGGTTCTTCCTTACAGAAGAGAAGAAGAAGAGAGATTGAGAAGAGAAGCAGAAGAATTAGAGAGACAGAGAAAAGAAGAAGAAGCCAGGAGGTTAGAGGAGGAGAAGAGGCGAACAGAGGAGCAGCAAAGGTACATCAGCGCCCCTCCTCCATATCTAAGTTACACAAAGAAGAGTCGATGTATTGCATTCATGATACTCTTGTCAAAGATGTCTCCAGTTTGACATTTTCATTTTCCCTGCTTCATGTTTATATTTAAATGCAGATAATATGTAGATAGTCTTCAGTGTTTGTAGAGCTGTAATATTATGATTGTGATGTCATAATGGTGATGATAACTAGTTGTGGCTTATATACTGTAGTAGTCCTCCTTGAGGGCATCTCCTATGAATTATACAGGTTGTAATGTACAGTAGATACTAGAGAGTTATCGATCTGTCAGGCTATATTAATTTCATGCTAATATTGAGTCTTCAAGATTTACAAATCTAGTGTATTGGTTAGTTGTGTCCCATGTTTTATTTTTATTTGTTTTTTGTCTTTCCTAAGAGGGATAGTGAACTCTGTTTCCAGTACTGCTGCTACAGTTTTGATTTGTAAATTCTTGTTTTAGTATGTATACACTAGATCTGCATCTCTTGCAAGGGCAACATAATTTAGGATGCATCCAGATTTGTGTTTTCTTTAAAAAAAATCAATTCAAATCTTGTTTGGTTAACATAATGTTAGATAATATATTGTGGTGTCTGTGTAAACATTCAAGGGAGACTGAGACGGAAAGGTGTCAGAAAGTTTCAACTATTCAAAAATATGTCTGATTACAAATAAAGGTTGCACAGTACAACAGTGACTGTAGCAAGAGGGTTTAATGTAGCAATGAGTATATGTTCTCCTGTAAGGTAATGCAAGCAGTAGTTAGTACAGAGACTGTTTCAGAAATTATTTCTGTTTACCTGATTTCTAGGTGTTCTTTTTGTGTTGATATTTAAACTTTCTTAAATTGAGGGTAAGTCATTAAACTTGTCCAAGCGAATGTTCCTCACTCATGAAAGAATGAAAGTTGGTTAGAAATGAAAACAAGAAAACAAAGTAAGCTCATTTAATGGAGTAATTGTTATCATTTAAATACCTGTAGTAATAATTATCTTTGTACTGTGTTGTTGTTGGTGTTGTTTTGCTGATTGGATTAACAGCATATTTGTGATATTTTCTCTCTTCCAGGTTACAATACAAAGAAGCAATCTATCAACATTTGTTACCACAGATTCAACCTTTAGCAGCTCAGCAATATCCTAATAATCCAGAACAGGTAGGATGAGAATTATGTCTAGGGTTGTGCGGGATCCCGGTAGTCAAGTGAATCCCGGTATCCCGATCCCGGTATTGACTAATCCCGATCACAGTGCAATGTGTAACTACTACCGGTATTGGGAAACAACCGGTTATTACATTCGTTTCAGTATCATTCCCGGGAATCCCGGACAAAATAAAAATATCTACGTGTTACTATTTGAAATAAAGAAAAGAAAACATGTTTATTTCTGGTTTCTGTGTTCTTAGTTTGAAGAATATCTGATTAATTTAAGTACCTGGCCTAGACCTATATATTAACGAATCAACTTTTCACGTAGTAATTTGGACCTAGGCTACACCAAATATCGAACGTTACTTAGGCTCAGCATGTTACGGGACCTCAAAGTTATTGTGAAATTTTCGTTATTTATTCTTCCTTCAAACGATGATTGTGAAGGTTCCCATGTACAAAATCTTACCCTAATGCATTTCACCTCATTTTGTTACAATAATTATAACGATTTAATAAATTTTGAGCCAAAACCGCAGGGAGTATATCCAGTTTAAATCCATCTTCGCACGGGACTGTATATTATTATAGCGTAGGGTACGGTACTGGTACATACAGTGCAGTACCGTACTTGAGATTTGATGATGTAATGAAATGGATTCGTTTATTAATGCGGGGGGTTCCACGATGTCATTTATAGTTATCTTTCGCAATTTTTTTAATTTTTTAGAACTTTTGTACGAAGATTGATATTGTACGTTTTGAAAGTACTGTATTTTTTTTGGAGTAAACAACAGCCGATTAACGATATAAATAAATCTGTACTATTCTTTTGTATGTAGTTTATAATCCCGTATTTACGTAGCCCCTATGTTACATTCTTATTGTCTGAAGTTCCAAACACGTGGGGACTTCTTGATAGTTAAAAACTTTTCATTGTGAACAGAACAGAATTCGCTCCGCTTACGTAAAACTTCTATATATATAACACGTGGAAAAACCCGAGTTTTTACACACATAATTCCCATTGACATTGGTCATGGAACTTAAGTAGGTCATCGACATTCGAACTTGCCCAGGTTCATTGCACCATGGGAACGACTCAACACATTGAACATGATGGTACATTTTCCCGCCATCTGGACGCCGAGTGTAAATAGTTTGGTGTAATATGCAAATTATTAATGGTACTGTACTGCTTGGTTAAAACTTAAACTATTGCAACACATACACATTTTGGGAAGATGTAGAAGTAACTTTTGTATCAAATGTAAAGTACTGTATGGTACTATAATTTATAAAAGACGGTTTTCCTCAGGTGGTAGGGAAAAGGGGTGTTTCGGTGAACTCGATCTCTTTGTATAGTACTTGGATACTTAAAATGACCATGTACATGCAGTTTCTATTTCTCTTTAGTAAGCTCTACTTAGCATTTTTATCCTTCGTGGATCTTTATTGGAATAAATACCAAATGTATTGTTTGACGCCAGTATTTAACGGTAAGCATTTCTTAAATTGTTGACTGAGCTTTAAAATCCATTTTCAAAAAAGTCTGTTTTCATGAAGGTTTTATAAAATCGACATATCGCTAGGGTAGGAAAATATTAACTTAACCACATTCACGAAAGTTGTTCTATTATCCAAATAAAATACATGTTTCTCGTACTGAGATCTTCTTTTCATGTGCTAATACTACTAGTTTGGAATATGTGGCAACCTTTACAAAATCATTTTTAAGGATAGTTTAGATTTCTTGTAATCCAAATCGAAACTCGGGAATCAGGAAAAAGGAGGCCCATTGCGCGGACGAGACACATATTTTGTTTTTAACCGGCCCTGCTTCAAAGTTGTTGGGTGGAAGTTTTTTTTTCTTTTCATTCTGTTGGAACCAATGGTAAATTATATAAAAAATTGACACAAGAAACGCTTAGTAACACTTTATTATTTCTTCAAAATGTTGCCAACTATTCAAAGTAATCTTATCCTCCGTGGAACATGGCGGCAATTTGTTTGTCAACGAGTTTATACGCGATTGTACTTGTTTATACGTCTTTATACGATCATGTGCGCGTACACATATCCAGTTATACGTGAGCGGTACTGTAGGCTATGCATATTGAATGTATGTCATTGAGTCTCGTAACTATAAGTGATTTGAACCATAGATGAAAGTTGAGGAAAATACCGGTTGTAGTTACGATACCGGTATTCATGTTGCAACACTACCGGTTGTGTGAAATCCGACTACCGCACAACGCTAATTATGTCTGTTACAGATGTGACTTAAAACATTTGTTCCTTGGATTTCAATCAATTTATTTTCTGCCACTGGAAAATCTGGTGATGTCTTCAATATTTATTTCAAATGCGCAAGTATATATATATGCGTTAATCCAATAAACAACTCTCCACATTCAATAAGTGTTGCTGCAGACTCTGGTCTATGCATGACACATATCTGTGTGAATATGATACATTTTTTAGCACTAAAAACACTACTTTTCAGAGTTATAATGGATTCATTCATATTTGTAATAACAGGAGTTAAGTAGTTTGCCACCCTTACACTGCATATTTCATGTATGTATGGTAAATACTTGTAAATTGTGCCTTTTAAAACTATAAATTCAAGGATGGTTTTGCACTTGGTATGTAAAGTAGAAAGCACCAATTATAACCTGGCTTTTGAATTGCCTCATCTTTCATTCCTTGCCGGAGGCAGAATTCAATCCCCAAAAAAGCTTTGTTCTTAGAGAGTGGCCAGTAATAAGCTTTAGGTTTCAACATGACATTTTGTGCAAGGACATTGTGTACAGGAATCACTAACCCTGCTGGCTTGCTGTTTTAACAAGTACACTATCAATCAAAACAGAACCCTGATTAGAGTGTTAATATATTCAAAATACGTTCAAAAGCCCTGAATAATTTCAATTTTACCTGTTTGTCCTTCCATTCTTAGTTTTGCTTTAACTGGACTATGCAGGGATTCTACAAATGTAAAGGCATCCCAATTTATTCAATAATGTTGTAGCCTGTGATTCACATGAAAACATCTTGTTGCACTTAGCAACAAATATTGAGACTTCCAGTTACCTTCAAGTTACCCTCAAGTTTGTTTGGTTTTCTATTGGATTTATACCTTGGACAAAATACTTGTTTGTGGATGAGCATTTCATGGCCATCATCCTTGAAAAAGAGAACCACCAAAATGCTGAGAGGCCATCAATATTCCAACACTTCAAACGTACATTGTAGGTAACTAGCCCATTGTATCAGCATGATGTGGTCAACATCAATATTATGGCCCGAAATTTCCTGTGGAAGAGATGGTCCCCTTGTTATATGTGATGTCACAATGTGATCATTATTGTGTCACTCAGGGTCTGTGTGCAGGGTCTGTGTGCAGGGTCTGTGTGCAGGGTCTGTGTGCAGGGTCTGTGTACAGGGTCTGTGTGCAGGGTCTGTGTGCAGGATCTGTGTGCAGGGTCTGTGTGCAGGGTCTGTTTGCAGGGTCTGTGTGCAGGGTCTGTGTGCAGGGTCTGTGTGCAGGGTCTGTGTGCAGGATCTGTGTGCAGGGTCTGTGTGCAGGGTCTGTGTGCAGGGTCTGTGTGCACCTTTTATAGGCATAATGAAAGTCTCAGAAACTTTCTTGTTTCAATCATTTGGAATTGATTTTGCAATTTGCAGACTAAACTGGACGGTGCTTCATTTGTGGAAGACTTCTCTGTGTTCAAACTTGTCTGCTCTTCTTCTTATTGCAGCAACAAGCATACACACAACAGTTGCAGGAATACTACTACCAGCAGTATTTACAACAATTAAAACAGCAGCAGGGCTCTACACAGATGGAGAACCCTGATGATAATGCTAATGGTAGGTATTCTTCCTCTGTTATTTCTGTATTTATAATAACATTTACAGCCTACCTATACTAAAAATCCCTTAAACTGTGGTAAATATGCCAGAATTAATTATTGTTGATATGCAAGCAAATCATCCATGAGGAGTAGGATGCTAACCTCCACCATTATCAATTATTAATCAGAGCTTTATTGCTATTCAGTTGTATGTTGAATAGTCCAACTAAATGCACACTGGCAGCTGTTAGATATATTGTGACAGGTGTGTTTTATTGCATCCAGCAATAGCAATGTGTTTGCTATTAAATACCAACCCATGGAACTATACACAAAAATATAAATATGAAAATCAGGGAGGTTAGTATGCAGTATGGGTGGATTCTTTAAACTTAAATTCAAATTTTAATTTCATTTTGCTCGTGGCATTTTATTATTAAAGCAAATTCATTCTAGCATTGATTGTGGTTAATCTCTCCTACTTTTAAGTACTCAAGTCTCAGAACTTTGCAGTTTATAAGCTTGGCTAGTTAGCTTTCTCCTCAAATGATAAAGAAAATGTCAAAAGCATTGAAATACCAGATTTACATTTATCGATTATTAATATTGATGAAAAGGTGTCTGCTTGACAACATTTCACTTAAAAATGAGAGCTTTTATTTATAGAAGACTAAAGTTAATAATAAAGATGAATGTCTTAGGCTGGTCAATTGCAGTTATATTTTGAAAACTACTTGGTAGGTTTAGATACTATGCATTGTGTTATTTTCAAGAAGCTATTTGTGCATTTTACCAACTTGCAATTGTAAATAACATACAAGTAAGGCACCTGTATACATAATAAGGTCAATATAGGTCAATATCATCTCATTAATAACTGATTCTGAAAATGTTGTCACACAGAGGCCTTTACATATTAGTATTAATGTCATGCAAACAGAATAAGAGAAATGTTAAGTTAGTTTTTTTTTTTATTTAAGCTAGAGTGAACAATAGCCCATGAAGATTGACATAAGTCAAGAGCTAATATAGGCTGTGAGGCACTATAAGAGAAATCCACATGGGCCAATCAGTGGTTCACAGCAGCTTAGGAACTACTGAAGGGTGGGGGGACGCTGGCCCCCTCACCCCAGAAGCACACCTAAGCGGTGGGAGGTGTGCACTATACATGACCTAAAACTGAAAGCATCCGGAGATTCAGAACAGTTCGGGCATCCAGATGGCAGATGAACACCTCTCCTTCAAGGATTGTGTGATCAGTGCCTATAAAATACACCACCCAATCCCCATCTAGTATGTTTTGAGTTTTTTTTTTTTTTACTATTTCAAACTTATTGGGAATTCATCTTGGTCTGTAAAGGTCATGAAATTTGTATAGTATGATCCATATATCTCTATTTTGGCAATTTTTTTTTTTTATACAGGGGTGGCTGATGGTGTAGATGGATTGGCACAGAACTTTCAAAACATTCAATTAGGGGATCTCCCTGTCAATGGAACCAGCAATCCCTTACACAATGGTCCCACTCAAGGACCAGATGGTGCAGTCAATGGCAATGGTAGGTACAAGTTACATCATGGATCCTCATCAGGGTATTGTTAATGTTAAGTTAGGATATTAAAGCCTTGAACCAAAGACTGGTATTACAAGAACCAGCAATCCCTTACACAATGGTCCCACTCAAGGACCAGATGGTGCAGTCAATGGCAATGGTAAGTACATGTTACATCATGGATCCTCATCAAGGTAATGTTAATGTTAAGTTAGGATATTCAAGCATTAAACCAAAGACAGGTATTACAAGAACCAGCAATCCCTTACACAATGGTCCCACTCAAGGACCAGATGGTGCAGTCAATGGCAATGGTAGGTACATGTTACATCATGGATCCTCATCATCAGGGTAATGTTAATTTTAAGTAAGGATATTCAAGCATTAAAACAAAGACAGGTATTACAAGAACCAGCAATCCCTTACACAATGGTCCCACTCAAGGACCAGATGGTGCAGTCAATGGCAGTGGTAGGTACATGTTACATCATGGATCCTCATCAGGGTATTGTTAATATTAAGTAAGGATATTAAAGCATTAAACCAAAGACAGGTATTACAAATCTAACCTTGATGTACATAAAATATTAAAGTCAATGATAGGAAGCCTGCAATCACTTTAGCTGACTGGGGTACAGGTTGGCTGATTAGCAGAAGTTATTAAAACATATGGCCACACTTTGTCTTCAAGTAGCCAGTCATTGCTGTAAGAAAAGATCTGCTCACCCATTTTAGATGTCTAACCATGTAGTTATTAAGTGTCACACTGAATCATTTCGTTGACAGCAACTGGGTGGCACTTTCAGCACCACTGCTGCTCCTCATCCAAACCCTCTCCCACCCCCCTCCCCACCCCTCCACCTCCATCTCAAAGCTCTCCTGCAGATGCTTTGGTCAGATCTTCCCAGGCAGGTTTTTCTATGTTTTCTGCTTCCAGATGAGGTCAAATTTGTTATTTATATTTATAATTTTTCAGATGAGAACCTTCCAGATATTGCAAAAGCATCTAGTTGGACTCACACTGATATTGTCAAGTTTAAATCCCAGTTGGCTAAAGACTCTGAGTCAGTGATTAAAGTTGGACACGGAGAGACGGTAACAGTTCGAGTCCCCACGCATAATGAGGGTAAATACATCTTCTGGGAGTTTGCCACAGACTACTATGACATAGGGTTTGGCTTGTACTTTGAGTGGTCTGAGTCAGCCAGCAATGCAATCAGTGTTCATGTCAGTGACTCGAGTGAAGATGAAGAGGACTTTAAGGATGATGAAGAAGGTAAGATCCATCCTCCCAGATGTAGCCATTCCATCAGATTAAAAGATCTTGGATTCCCCCTGCTACTTCCAAGCCCTCTTGTTTAGTGGGTAGAGCAAACATTAATGCAAAAGGATACTAAATTCCACTCTCTCGAAAGATATGTTGCATAGTAAGGGTGCCTAGCTAGGGTGCATAAGCATTTAGCGGGAGGGGGTATTAATTGCTTCAGCTGAATATATGTACACAACTATATGATTTACAATCGCATCTGCAATTTGGGTCAAAACACGTAAATGATACAAGAATGCCTTGAGTATTCCTCATATGCTGTTAAAAAGGAACATGTGTAGAGGATAAACATACTACTACTTGGTAGGTCTTGACACTTTCTTAGTTAGGATATTATCTGCTATAAATGTTATAGTTATTGTTGTTGTAGTGTAAAGAGCCTTCATCTGGTCTAAAAGCGTTCATTAAGTTGAAAGCATGTTCACTTTTTGATGACTGTTTGAATGACTGTAAGAGTTATTGAACTTAAGTATACAAGCCAAGTTCTTGTTGACAGCTAACCTCAAACACTTCAATCAATCAATTTTCAGCTTTAGGTTTGCATACTTAGGCAGGGAAGTATTTTTTGTTTTGGAGATTAATCCTGTTATGAACTTTTAGAGATTTTTTCCTCTGCTGGTTCTGAGTGGTTAGGGTGGTTAGAGTGGTTAATTTTACGTTTTTTGAAACTTCATTTCATTTATAAAAGTTAATATTTATCCGTACTTTTTGAAAGTTTGTGTAGGTTTAATTACCCTGAGATGTTTCTTTAATCTATAGGTGGAGACCCAGAACGAGGCTCTAAGAATGACGGTCCACCCCTGGATGAAGTAATCGCCATCTACCGCAGAGATTGTCATCAAGAGGTCTATGCTGGCTGCCACAAGTATCCTGGACGGGGCGTTTATCTTCTGAAATTTGACAACTCTTATTCTCTGTTTCGATCAAAGACTCTTTACTACCGGGTTTACTATACAAAGGACGATCCAACATAAAACCAGCGTCAGCTGCTACCCAGAGAGATAATTAATGTGAACCACTAAAGTTGATGTATGCTTCAATTACTTCAAGTTAAATCTAACAGTATGTATTGTCCTTGCAGATAGATATTGAATGATTAAAATAGTAATAAAGGTCCTATGAAGGGATTTTACAGGCAAACCTCTCCAACAAGATATCATAGCCAACACTTAAACTGTACACTCTGACAGATGTTTGTTTCATTACCAGTGTTTGTATTGGTTAGTGTACCGTCTTGGCACTTTTTTATTTTTATTATCATTATTATTATAGTTAAAGCCAGTATGTAGTTAGATAATTTGAAGTAAACATGCAATGAACATTGCTTTGTTTTGTTTGTGTATGCACAGAGATATTTTAGGCAAAACTTTAATAAATCTGTTAGTCACGAGCTAGCATAGAAAAAGTGTGTGTTGTATGACAGCTGCCAACTTGTAAATCAATCTGCTCACACCTTGCAATGCTTTGTGTAAAAGTTAACGTGTGTTTGCCCTTACTAAAATACTGGTGTGGGATAAGCAAAGGGGGTGGGGGGATGCATTGGGGAGTGGTGTATCTTACACATATGCAACAAGCACTTGTGAAGTCTGAGTCTGAAAGATCAATAGCTCTGTTCATACATTTGTGGTTGTCAAATAAATATGATCAGATGTTATAAAAGAAGTTGATTGAAAACATATATGGTGATGAGTTCTATGGTGCAGAGCAGAACAGTACAAGAAAACATGTGGTCTCAAATGAATTCCAAGGTGTAGAGCACTGTAGGAACAAACCATTACATTCTTTGGAATTTATTCAATGGTGCAACCAAGAATAGTAGAAAAATTGTTGGGGTTTGGAAATAGCCGAAATGTAACTGAAAACTTTTTAAATTTCATAAAAACCACTTTCACATTCAGATGAAGGCTGTTGATGCATTGAAGTAGACCATTGCTCATGTGGCTTTAGATTAATTTAAAGGGTTTATGACTCATTTCATATGTTAGTTTGTTCTTGAATAGTTTGATGGATTATATATAAAAGAGGAAAAGAATGTATAAGAAGTTTCAACAGACTTCAAGATTGAGTCTGGTGTAAGTTTTCGTACAACTAGATCTAGCTAACTAGAATCATCATCTTGAAATTAGCTTAGATTTGTATTTGAGTTGATTCTCCCTGCCAGTCTTAGCCCACCAATGTTAAGAGTAGTTCTCCATTCAAATTTGTGAGATTTATGAGATGAAATCTGATATGTTTACGTGTTTGTATTTGTCCAAAGCTTTTTCGTTCTCTCAATTGTTTGGTTATAACCTGTCTAAACTGTAGAATCAGTCTAGCTTCGAGTTGATTTCCTGAGAGTGTTCTAAGAGGGAGTTTCAAATAAAAATGTGATATGAATCATGGAAACTATTAAAAAGTTAAAAAGTCATTTATTAGTAAGCATATAACGGCCAGTGGCATAGCAAGGAGCAGCCCGGCCTCTGTGCAGCAATAAGAATGGGCCCCAAGGAGAGTACTGATTTATCACAGCCTAATGATGGTTTGGGCTTGAGTGGGGAGTTTATATTTGGCATCACTAGATGTCAAGGTATGGCAATCTTTGCTTTCTTTGTTAAGGACAGGGTTTCGTTTGAGTTTCCAGTTTGGTATCGTCAGAGGATATTTAGTACTGTGCTGAACAGTATTCAAATCAAAAGAAAATGAATAAAATCTTCTGATTTTGAAACTTGTCTTCAGCTGATTGGTAGTCATATATCTGTCAGTCCTTTACACTGGGCCTAGCTTAGCTATGCCACTGTACACAGAGATATGTCTTATGAAAAAAAATGATAGGTCTTACGAAAAGAGAAAACCAGCCATTTCATGTAACAATTTCTGTTCAAGTGTCTGATTTTAAATTCATAGAATGTACATAATCTACTGTATTATCTATGAGTGTTACATGAAAATGAAATTATTCAGATGTGACATTGCTGTGTAATGCTTTTATCTATCTGCATATCACATGAGTTTTCTTTGTACCACTAGAGTAAATTAATTTACACTCAAACCAGGCAAATGAAAGTAGAAAAATGAAAAGGGAAATAATATAAAGAAGTACCAAATTAAGGTATTTTTCAAAGTTTTTGTTTCAATAAAAAAAGTTTCCAAGTATTGCAGGAGATGAAAGCACACCAAGTGTAACATTCATGATTATTTTGGTGTTCCAGCTGATCGGTGGTCATATCTTTCGTTCCTTGACAATGGGCCCTGGGAGCTCGCACCCGCCTAGCTACGCCACTGTATACAGAGATATGTCATATCTTTTGGTCCTGGGCCCTGGGAGCTCTCACACGCCTAGCTACACCTGTTGTATAGAGAGATATGTCTTATGAAAAAGACAGTTTGCTGAAAAGAGTAAACCAGCTATTTCACTCAGCATTTTCCGTTCAAATGTCTGATTTTAAATTCATAGAATGTACATAATCTAGTATCTATGACATGGAAATAACATTATTATTCAGATGTGACCTTGTTATGAAGTAATTTTATCTATTTGCATATCACATGAGGTTTCTTCTCCGTGTACCTCAAGAGTAAACTAAATTTACACTAAAACCAGGCAAATGAAAGCAAGAAAAGGAATTTAATATAAAAAATTACAAAATTACAAAATTAAGGTATTTTCAATTTTTCTTTCAATGAAAATTTAAAGTTTCACAGAAGATGAAATTACAATTTAATTTGCTTAATTGTATCATTTTACAAGCATTAATGGAGCATATTGCATTTAAGTATCCCCCCAAAGTTACCCGTGCATACCATTAATTGTGATCCTTACGTTATTCCAAACATGTACCTAACATATTTTGCGAAAAAATGTCTCAAATCATACAAAATCTAGCAAAAAGGATGAACATTTTCATCAGCAAAATGGCTAATTATCCAACAATAAGCCATGCCTAATAATGTTCTCTCTATTACATATGCATAAAGGTCACGTCCGGTTGCTTCAGTACTGCGCAATATGTGTGAAATTTCTGGATTACTGACCATAGTACTGTATAAGTGTGCATACAATATATTTATACATGTACACAGTAAAGCGCATTATAGTCATATATGAACATTATAAAATGAGCTCACATATTGTGTTGAAAGTCTGTTTATTTAGCAACACTTACTGGCTTTTCAATTAGAAATTAATTAAACCCATTAAATGTAAAATGAAACTTAACTGTACAATACCAACAAAAATCATGACTAAAACTATCATTAGTTTACAAAAAATCCAAGCTCAGAGTTGGCAATGACTATAACGTGTTGTCAGAAAAAACCCACAGACTGATTGGTCAATTTGAACAACACGTTAAATTGAAATTTTGAGAACAGTTAGCGATAGTTTCAGAACATTATATTGGATTATATTGAGACCTAATGCCTTTGAACTAAAGCGTAAGTCTAGTCTATTATTTATTGTATTTATACGCCTTGCATTTGCCATGATTGATTCTTTAACAACCATCTAATAAACCAACTAACGTTACTCATTACTACACTAATAGTGCGTTTAGGCTGCATATAATGTACCTAAGATTTGCCTTTGTTATGCTAGCTAGCTTGTTCATGTTAACGAAAGCTTCAATACCCGTCATGAATTATTGTATACGTCTATTCAGAGCTTATTTTCTTCTTTTTGAGGTTTTGATCGGCAGTAATCATTACGTGTAAGGGAAATTGCTAAAACGCATGGCTCTGTTACATCTAGTAATATAGGCCTAGTACATCAATGTACGTATAAAATGAGCAAAACAGGCAGGTGGTTTGTTATTGTGTGATATCACGTGATAGAGATGACTTGATTGGTTGACTTTAAAATATGAATAAGAAAGGATGTGGTGTGTTTGAATAATTGTTTGGGCCAACAAAATTGTCAGTTTTTACGAAAAGGTTAATTACTCTTTAATAGGGTTCACCGAGTAAAAATTCTATCACAGTAATCTCTCTTTCATCAATTGCAAGTTGCTGAAATGTAAATGAATGTAAGTGACAATGGAATGCTACAAATTCCAGATAAATGCAATATGGACCTGAAAGGGGAGTGGGGGGAAGTGTTATTTTATGTTTGTTTAGCTTTACTGTGTGTCTATATATATATATATTGCACTAAGGAAAGAAGGTTGCATTGATATGTTCAACAATAAATATAAGTAGATATTGTTGATAGTACACTTGAAAGAACCTAAGGTACGCTGGTCTGGTCTCATTTATAACTAAAAACAGTGCATGGCATTGACACTGACAAAAGAATAAACATGTGTCCATGAACAGGACTGAAATAAAGTAGTTTGGCAGCTTTAATAGTAGATTCTGGAAGAATATTAACAGTCTAAAACAATTTAAAACATATCATAACATTTTCTCGATGATTCATGAACTGAGAGCATCTTATAAAGCAAAGTTTTGCCCTTCTCATGGATTCATTCTTGAGCCCTACTGTTACTAACAGCTCTCATTAACTTGACAACAGATTCTAATATGTATGGTGAGACAGCCTAGGCTATGTCATTGCTAGTATGTATGGTGAGACAGCATAGGCTATGTCATTGCTAGTATGTATGGTGAGACAGCCTAGGCTATGTCATTGCTAGTATGAATGATGAGACAGCCTAGGCTATGTCTTTGCTATTTTGTATAGTGAGACAGCCTAGGCTATGTCATTGCTAGTGTGAATAGTGAAACAGGTTAGGCTGTCATTGCTAGTATGTATAGTGAGAATGCCTAGGCAATGTTATTGCTAGTATGTATAATGAGACAGCCTAGGCTATGTCATTTTCTAGTATGAATAGTGAAACAGGTTAGGCTGTCATTGCTAGTATGTATAGTGAGAAAGCCTAGGCTATGTCATTGCATTTATTTACATACTCAGACAGGCACACTTGGAGGAGTCAGAGATGTGTAATGCAATGATTCAAGGAATTCCTTTGCCTTCTGAATTAAACAAGTACTCTTTGTATGTAAAACAGTTGGCGTAAGTGAATTGGAAGTAATTAAGTTTGCAGACAGCTATCTATGGCCAAAACATCTCTGAGGATACTAAGAAGCAAACAAATTGTCTTCATGTTACTGCAGTAGTGATATAAACAGAGCTTTTTCTAATCGCCAAAATGTACAAATATTAATGATGTGTGATGTCATGAAATGTGACCCTGCGAATCCTCTCTCCTTCTGAATAGGCCAAAGAAATACTATGTACACATTTATAGTCACTGCCAACTATTAATATCACCATAGTTACCAGTTTGATTCTTGATTACTCTTTCCTTGAAGCTACAGTATTAATTCTTGCAATTATTATCCAGGGAGCAACATTACGTTGGCCAAATAGTTGATTCCTATTTTTTTTTGTCGGTCTTCAAGAGTTGTTTGAATTTTGTTCTCCTTTCATCTGCTGTGCAGAATGTACAATTCTTATGTAACAGTTTCTGGTCAGTTCAAATAATAATTGCATGAGTTTACAAGATGAATCCGATGAGCATATCTGTCCTTTCAACTCATAATGAATAGTAAAGACCAAATCAAGTGGTTGACTTATTTTATCGATGCAGGTAATTGTTCAGTTAGAAATAAGGCCAGAATGAGAGAGAGAAAAGAAATAAATGGGTTATTAAAACTTGGTCTTTGGTAGTAACTTGAAATATACTGAGATTTTTGTTACTTTGAGATAAATGTTCATTCATTTTTTTTTTGTCCTATCTTCTTCTTCTTTTAAGCTGGTTTTATAAATGAAATGTGAGATTATACATCTGTAACTCTTGAGCCACTGAATTTGTGCTTTGTTCACAGACATATCTGTATTATATGAATTGCTAAGCCTGTAAAATACAACACAAGTATTGGAAATTCATTCTTTTTCTGGTTCTTCATTTTTCTCAATTGAGTTAACTGGCCACAAGTTGTTTTTGGTAAACTGATTACCTGATTGGTTAAAGGATGTCTTTAGGTAGAATAAGTTGGTCTTGATATGTTTATGTAGCTAGCTCCTCTAGATTTCAAGATGTTAACTATTTATGATTAAAACTATGCTAAATCTCTGGAATGCTTCTTAAAATGCTACTATATCAAAGACAACATGGGGTTGTTTTTTTTGTGGGGGGAGGGGGGTGCATCCTTGGATGACATTCAACACCATTTGTCCTTCACACATTGTAAAACATTGTGATCATGTGATATGAGGCCAAGAAGGTCATCTTAGTCTCATTGAGTTTTGAGTTGCATCTGAGGATCTAATGGTCTGTGTATTATAGACTATAGAATCCAGGCACTTCAATTGATTCATCGCAGCAGCTGTTAAAGGGTCATGTCTCAACAATTATAAAGACAAAAAACCTCGACTCAAAGCAGTGTTTCAACGGTCCACAAAATTAATGTTATGCCTATAGTCATCGTTCAATTGAACATTTTTTAATATTTTTTCAGTGAAAATACATTTAAGCGTAACAATGTTACATAATGTCATACACCTCAACAAAGGGTGTTGATTGTTAAAACAAACACCAAAGCTTAGACTAGACTTACAACACTTACATGATAGTTGTACCCAGGTCTAGCATAGTTTGTATATAAACATTACAGTGGAGTTCTTTTCATTTACCAGGGTAAGCCAAGCCAAAGCTCATTGCAAATTTGTGGTAAGAGAAATGTGTTTCATTGTTTGAAACATTGTCATAATTAGTTCAGTTATTCAATAAAGTGATGTATGTAATAATTATAGAAACCATATGGCATTAGGTTGAAGAAATAAAAAATCCTTCTTGACTGCTCCCTTAAAGGTAATTCGTTATGGAATAGGTAAACACTGAAATAAAAGTCCTACACCCTTCCCTCCAAAAGAAAAGGTCATATCATTTTCTAAAATTTTATGCTGACATTACTGTGTCAAAAGTAACTGGCCAGGCTGGGAAATGGCCTTATTAACATGAACTTCTTGACCAAATTAAAAACTTGCTTTGATGGAGATTGACTATATTAAAGTAGACACAACCATTATCTCTGTTTTATAGAACTTAAGTAATATACTTGTGAATTACAAGTTAGAGCTTCCTCCATCCCCTCCCTACCAAAAGCAAAAAAGTAAATAAACCTGCACACGAAAGCAAAAAAAAACCCACCTCATTATCATCTATATGCAGTGTTTGAGATACTAAAGCTCAAAAGACATGATATAGTTGTAAGTGGAGGTTAAACCTTTCACGTCCCACTGTTTTATAATGATATTTTCATGGTGAAAGTAAATAGCTCATTTACTCGCCAGTTTGGTGTACCCTTCCCAAAACCTACATTCAGCGTTTTCAAAATCGTTGTGTGCGTAATATAATATACAGTCGCTCACGGAGTGTTTATGCTCTTTGTTTGTATTTTTGTTTTAGCTCCAAATGTGAAACAATCCTTTAAGATTGAGTTGGATTCTAAATAAACTTTAAACTTCTTCACGCAAAACCGAAACGTTGAAGTTACAGAAGGTACTAGCATCGTCTGCAGCTGTGGTCACAATTTTCAAAATCAATAGAAACGGCTGTGGTACATAGTCTAGACAAACCAGGTACTGTTGTGTTTTGTCAACAATAGAGCATCGTGGAACTACAACAAACACATAACTCACAAATACTGTACCGCAAGCGCAACTGCAATTTCATGCTCAACTTTCGAGAAGACAAAACATCGTGAAAAGTTAGGAAAATGGCATCTAATGAGGCTTTGAAAGATCTTGACATCACTAACGAAGAACTTGGTCGGTTGCAGAAGGCATTGAAAGATGAAAAGTTCCGTAAAATGTTTGTCGAATACGCTGAGGAAATTAGCAACCCGGAAAATCGGAAACGGTATGAAGATGAGATAGCGGAGTTGGAAAGAAATCGAGGTATGGACGTCAAATTTATCAACCCTGAACCAGCGTTCGTTCTTAAAACAGGTGTTGATGGGGATAAGAAAGCTTTCATCAATTGCTGCAAAAATGAAAACATAGGTAAGCCAGAATCTAAGTTTACAGAGCAGAATGGCCATTCAGGTTACCAGTGGTCTATCCCACACAGTTTATCTCCTAGTAGAGAAGATGTTGATAAAGAGGGTAAGAAATGTACAGTATTCGACTGTGTATTTCACCCGGACTGTTTCACATCAGCTGAAAAAGACCCTCGATTTCACAACATGATTAAAGATACAGCAATGGATGGAATTGAAAGAGAATTCAAAGTAAAATTGGACAGAAATAATGTGAAGCGATTGCAGAACATGAAATACAAAGGCAGAATGTCCACTACAGTCATTCGAACTGCAAATTCCGAGGGTCCATCAGCCAAGGTGGATGGTGTGTCTGCCCTTGACTTGCCTTATCCATATGAAAGTCCGAGCACAGATATCAATGCTAATAAAACTGTTAAAGCAGATAGCTTATCTTCCAGAAAAGGTGCTCAGTGCAAAGGAACGTTAAAAAATGGGGGAAATGTAGGTAGTAATAGTAAAATTGTTGGTCCAACAACACCTCAGTACACGATGACCCACCGTGGTGTCTTGGACATGCAGCAATTTGTCAATGCACCTGATGCAAGACCATCAACTCGCCCACAAGAGCTGGTAGTACGTATCGATCTGCCTCTCCTTAAATCGGCAAGTGGCATACAACTTGATGTCTTTGAGAAACGGCTTTATCTAGAGAGCACTAAACCAGCAGCTTACAGGTTGGATATCCCCTTACCATTCCCTGTTGATGAAGACAATGGGAGTGCCAAGTTTGACAAAAGCAAATCATGCATGGTTGTTACCCTTCCTGTCCAACCACCAGACATACCAGCTTTACCATCCTTTGCACCTTTGATTGATGACAAGCCATTGGTAGAGGAAATGATTGATGGGAACAGCAGGGAGGAAAATAAAGTGGCGAAAGAGATCAGCTCCTCAACTAGTGAAGAAGCAGCACAAAATGAAAACGCTTGCATTGTTGCTGGGAATCCAAAGCAAGAAAATTATAAAAACTCTCCAAGTGAAACAAAGCAAACTGAAATCATAGAGGGATCTACAATGCCTCAAGAAGACCATGAATTGAACAAGCAAACTGCTGAGGTAGAAAAGGATACAAATTCCCTTAAAGAGACTTTTCTTTTGCCAGAATTTTCTTTCCATCAAAGTGATCATTCAATTTCAATAATTATGGAAGTTCCTTCAGTAATGCCTGCAACTATGGAAACTCAATTGTCCAAAGATGGAAGAGATTGTTGGATTCATTTTCGAGCCACAAAGGCAAACAAAGAAGAAGAAGCCCTCTACGGCCTACAGCT
>KN884044.1:149052-160584 GCA_000934455.1 Apostichopus parvimensis
GATGGTTATTATTGATGCTGACGTCACGAGCAATCTGATTGGCTGAAAACTCCGTAATTGCAAACCTGTTTGGGAAAAGAAAAATCGCGGCCCGGGTGGGTCATTAATGTAATCAAGTCAACATAATGGGTTAGTATATGGATGCCAGAGGGGCGATGTATGGATTGGGCTGAGGAGTAACACTTGGTTGTTGCAGAGACAACTTTTCCGTGATATTGAATTGCACACATTTATTAGGGGGTGGCATGGGGAAAGTTGGATGGTGTCGGAAACCCTACCTACTAACCCTCCCCCCCCCCCCCATCGCAACTTTTCCTGGCTTTCACAGCCTTTCCTCTAAATGGGGGCGCTCGTCCACTGAAAGCTATAGATGACCGCACTTACACAACGTAAATTTGCCACTTTGGTACAAACCAGTAACGGTCCCTGCAGTGATGAACTGTATATTGTTGAGGAGAAATCGCCGGCGAATGTGGCGATCCAGGTTATCTCTGATATTGAATCAAATTTATCAACGTTCGGGGGGGGGGGGGGACACGGCAACTAAACCAATGTTGCAGGCGTAAGTGTAGTGTATATGAAAACTACACAAGCATCCGTTGGTTGTATCAAAGTTCACTACATCCTGCTTTTCTCATGCATTTTATGTCATCTGCCATGCTGCCATGTATAGGATTCTGAAACAAAATTAGTCATTCAGTTTTCATTACCAATAGACTCCACCACTGCATATACACATGGGCTTCATTTTTCCCCCAAATGAATTAAGCAAGGGATGAAGCTCCCCCTTCCCCCTCCATCCCCCCCCCCTTCCCCCGGCCATTCCTCACTCTCGGTATTATTCGAATCTTAAGTAAATCCATTATGTTTGTTTTTAAACTAATTAAGTGGATCCGTACTGTAGTGGACTCGACTCAGAATCGGATCAAGATGCTCTCGGACCCGGATTTGGTGGAATGATTACACCCTTGGCTATTCATCAGTTCAGCAAATGAGAACGTCGGACTGAAAAAAAGTAAAAAATTTCGGAACATTTTGGCCAAGACAAAGAAACTAAAACTGCATATAAAAACTTGCTATGATGCTATCACGGTATGAAAACATATTTTATAACCTTTGATAAACATTAGACCGCTAAAGGATAACATTGAACAAACGATGCAAGTGTTACTCGACTACACTTACTTTCTCGAAGTTTCTTGGACAATTGGTTTCTATCTGACATAAATTTTATCTCGAAAATTCGACTAATTTTTTCTCGAAATTGAAACTGTTACACCAAATTTTTAACTTTTTATCTGAAGATTGTTCCCGAAAGTTTAAAGTTTGGTATTTTTCTCGAAATTTCGAAAAATGTCGAACGATGGGTGATGTCAACTTCTGGCACGTACTTTACCTGCTAGTACAGTGCAAAGGGCTTCAGCCCAAATGTGTGATTTACTACTTCACGTTACGTACTAACTAACGCATAGCATTAGTCAAAGCTGTATTACTCACCGAGTCAAAATCTGGGGGCAGTATTAATTACAGGTCTATCAGAGTTTATAAACCTAAATTAACTCTTAGTTTATAACTTTAAATACTTATAATTATCAATAATCCTAAAAAAATGTTATTTTTATTTGTACTCAGTTAAGAAAGTTCTTAATGGCTAATAAATAAGACTATATTTGTACAACTTAGCTTATATAATATTTTATTCACCCCTAAATACTTTGCTATCACAATAATGAAAGAATCAAAGCCACTTCCGTTTTAGAACTTTCTGGATTTGTGACGCTTTACTACAATACGTCAAAACTTCCTACAAAATAGTGCGCAGTGATTGCCATTAATTTATTTTATCTTTATATTTGCCACCAATTTTTGCCTCTTTTTGAAATAAAATAGCCAATTAGTGTGAAATTTAGCCTTTATATGGAATCCAATAAATATTCGAGAAGAAACTGGATGGAATGATGTGACTCGCATGCGGATGAATACATTAACATTATTCATCCGGACATTTAAACGAATACAGTTGTATGGTTTTCAAAGAAGCACATGTCTAGAAGTTTCCCTCGTACAACGTGACCACGCTGCATGCACAATATTTAAGTGACTAGCAGTCCATGTGAAGACATCAAGAGAACAAGCTACGCTAGATACGCTCGGCAAAATATATCTACTGTTTCTTTAAGCTGAATCAACTTCGAGGAAATAACAAGGTAAGAGCACAAATGCAATTGTTAAGAGAAAATAAACTTCAAAAATCATTTTTCACGTTGTAATTAGATGAAATTGAGTATCTTTCAATAGGCTGAGGCTTGTCGGCATGAACGCGGTACTATGTTCAGACCATGCCTTTTGTCTTGACATGTGCTTGCAGCGTTTCCAAATCAAAGTTTGCTTTGTTAATGTTTAGACTAACAAATCGCTAGTTTATGTGAACTGTGAACTGTTTTGTGAACTGTTTTGATTATTCACATCTTTTGTAATGTTAAGCACATTAATATTTTTCAAATGCTGACAGAATTATTGTGCACATCAGGATGTAATCCCGAGCCTAGAACTTCAGAAACTGGGTGAGGCAAAAGTCTAGCCTAGCAGTTCGAAAATTTCAATTGTAGTTAGGGCCTGTGTTGGGGCCAAATTGTGCAACTCAACCTTTAATTTAAAAATTGCAAAAAAATTCTAGATTCATTGGAAATGTTAACTCATTGACATACATTTGCAATTTGTATGCAAAATGAAGATCACAAAATCGGCCAGTCATGGTGACTTGTGTACCAACAATTTGTAAACTGAATTCATATTTCATGTAAATGATTGCATATTCCACCCAATCCCAATCACTCTTCGCAACACGTCACTAGTGTTAGCCCAGCGATCTATCCAGATCATTCTCATTTCAACCAGATACTATGATAATCCATATCGGCTGTTGAAGTTGTGCAGTAATAGTAATAATACTGTAAATAGCTGCTGGAATTTCCCTTAGCAGTTTCAATAGTATGATGCAATTGGAAAAGTACACAAAAGCATTGGCAAAGAGATGTTAGTTTGCAATCCAAATTATAAAATTTAAACTTAGAGTGCCAAGGCTTTTGCCATTAAGTTACTTCCTTGTTATTGCAACCCAAAACCAGTGGTGCTTCATTTCTTTGTATTTGTGCATCTTGCCTTTTATGGCCTGGAATACATCGTGGAAAGTACATAACGTTCTTACTAGTCCTTGGATTTGGGTACAATTATAGAATATTAAACCGCCTATCAGGTCTCTTTTTCAGGTGGAGTCGGAATCAAGTTGAAAAAAATACAAACATCTTCGCCATATATATAACTACCGATCTCCGAATTAAGCAAGAAATATTGATGTGTCATTCTCAAAAGCATGTATAAAGTAGTTAAGGCCTACTAATACGTGTAAATGAGCCCCACCGCAAAACTCCAGCAAAAAATGAGCTGCTTAAAAAATTGGAGGGTATTCAATCATTATTCCTTCATAGCACTTCTTGGGAGTTAATTGAATTTGTTAAGATGACAGGGCTTGGTCCTTATGATATGGTCTTGTGTACAGTGGCATTGGTGACTCTTGTGAAGAATCTTCAGAAAACAATGTTAATAAAATAAAAGCTTCCCAAGTCTGTTCAACTTGGCATCTTCATTGTTAAAAATAATTGGCATTGCCAAAGAAATGGTAAACCATGAATAATTAACTATTGCAAGGTACCTGCAAAATGATCAGGGTTAGGATTTATGGTGGATGGTAATGGTTCCTGTGTTGACTGTAGTACATCCTACTAAGTTGAGGGAATCATACAGGATTGCAAATAGTGTGACCCCCCTCATCCCCTTCCACTCCCCTGCTGGTGACGCAGCATACACACTAAAGGACATCCCAACCAAATTAATTTGTGATGTAAGTTCTCTTTTTATCGCACTTGGAGCAGGTTATCTCTTCACACGGCATCATATTGTATTCATTGTGTTTTTACAGATGCCTGAAATCACAGAGAATGTTGCAATGGAAGAAGAGGCTGAACCAGAAACCTTTGCCTTCCAGGCTGAGATTGCTCAGCTGATGAGCCTCATCATCAACACGTTCTACTCCAACAAAGAAATCTTTCTTAGAGAACTCATCTCCAACTCGTCAGATGTAAGTGCATTCCAACCAGCTATGTGAATTACCTGAACTAGTGGTACTTTTGACAGGAAATGCCAAATTCATGTAGAAATTGTCTAGACCAGACTTCTTGGTACAAGGCTTCAAATACATTGATTTTTTTTTGTAGGAACTGCCCATTGGTTGAATATACCCATATAGCTCAATGTAGTGTTGCGAGACTATAAATATGCCTTTACTGAACATTATGTTTTTGTTGCTTCATGGAATGACCTATTTTTATCCACAAAGAATATTCCATGCAGTACATCATTGGATCAGTTGGACAAATCAGATTATTTGACAGTTTTTGTATTATGAACTCCAATATGATGTTGATTTTACAGGCCCTTGACAAAATCCGCTATGAAAGCCTGACAGATGCAAGCAAGTTGGACTCTGGGAAAGAGTTTTTCATCAAAATCATCCCCAACACAGAGGAGAAGACCATTACTATCCAAGACAGTGGTATCGGTATGACCAAGGCTCACCTCATTAACAACTTGGGTACCATTGCCAAAAGCGGAACCAAGGCTTTCATGGAAGCCCTTCAGGTTAGTTGTGCAAGAAATCAGGTGTTGTACAGTTGTGTGGTACAAGTTGGCGATACTCATGTAGTTCATCCTGTTACATTAGCCTTGCAGAATTTGTTTGTACATCTCTTGTATCGTACAGTAATCCTATTGGGGTGGGGGAGATGGGAGGTCTTATCCCTTACTTTTGGGTGTATTGGAGTCCTGGATAGTATCAGTTGTGTTATAGTTCTGTTATATTTCCCTGTTAGAAGTTGGTATTTGTTGTACGACCTTATTCTGAAGTACCAACTTTTTGTATAGCTTCACATTTGAGACCGTCTAAATTAGCCAAGCATTGATTAGGCAGATACCTATTGGCAGTTTAGTCACACGTCATTAGTTTTCTTTGGTAACGCAATGCTAATGCAGACTCTAAAATATTAGAGTTCTTGACAAGCCCTATTGCTGGTGTTTGTTACAACCGTGTTTGAAAATATGAAAGGAAAAGAAAAGTATCTCCCAAATGAAGCAAGATTTCTTGTCGATGCACAAAGTTTGACAACAATGTATATCACCAAGCTCTATATCCTAATAGCTGTCTTTTATTACAATCAAACAGTCATTGTTCCAGTTTGAAGTTTCTGCTGATGTGTAAAGGCTAATGAGTTTGTAGTCAACGTTGCTTATTGATTGTTTTCTTTAGGCTGGTGCTGACATTTCTATGATTGGCCAGTTTGGTGTTGGCTTTTACTCCGCTTACTTGGTTGCTGAGAAGGTTACAGTTATCAGTAAACACAACGATGACGAATGCTACAGGTGGGAGTCAGCTGCAGGAGGCAGCTTCACCGTCAAGCCAATTCCAAGTAAGTTGGATTCAGTCTTGTAAGATGGTGTGGTGCATTCCTGGCTATGGGACCTAGACCCAGTCTACGTGGTATAGTACAAAGGGAAGTCAAATAAATATCAACGTTAGAAGGCGTCATCCTCTCATGATACCTTTGACCAGTTTTGTTAGTGGTTGTTCACTCTCCTTCCTCACTGTGTTTTGGACTCGCCCTTTGTTACTCTAAAGCAGCATTTGATTGGGCTAGCTACTGAGGGACTCACCCATTGTCACTGTAAAGCACCATTTAATTGGGCTAGCTACTGAGGGACTCACCCCTTAAGCATTTCTAACCATCCCTTAGTACCTGATGGTCCACTAGGAATAATTACTCGCTTAGTAGGTTGTATACCAATGTTCTCTTTGGTGGTCTTTGCAGGACGGCCAAGGTAATATACAGTTAAAGTATGGAGAACTCTGATGAAATATCTCAAAAAACTGAATTAAGAAAACAAATGGAACTTGAATGCAAGTCATTAACTATTTGATACACTTCTCTTTAGCTCCAGAAGACTTTGGGCGTGGCACTCAGATCGTGCTGACCCTTAAAGAAGACATGGTCGAGTACACAGAGGAGAAACGAATCAAGGACATCGTCAAGAAGCACAGCCAGTTCATTGGCTATCCTATCAAACTGCAGGTACGTTCAGATATCTTCTCTTTAAGAGTATTCAACTTTGTAAGAAATACTTTGAAATGAACAAAATTATGGTAATTATGCTCTTACAAAGCAAATGAGTGCGTGTTCTGTTCTGTAGTACAGTCTCTGCTGGTTCCTTAATCATGATTCTGTTACATATTCATTAGTTGGAGAAAGAACGAGAGAAGGAGGTTAGTGATGATGAAGAGGAGGAGAAGGAGGAAGAGAAGGAAGAGAAAGAAGAGAAAGAGGGGGAGGAGAAGAAAGACGAAGATACTCCAGAAATTGAAGATGTTGAAGACGATGAAGATGGAAAGAAAAAGGAAAAAAAGACTAAGAAAATCAAGGTAAGAACTGTAAGAAATCTTTTCCTTAGAAGTCACTTTCCCACAAAGGGAAGAAAAGAGTGATTTACATAATACTGTCACAAATTAAATGAGCATTTGAAGGGATAAGTTGGCCCACAGATTTAATACAACCATATTTAGAGGTATAGACTCTGGTATGGAATATGTATCTGCCAATCCATTGGATGGGTGTGCTTGTATACTGGGCATGTCAGGGATTTGAGTCTGTGTTAACACAGGTAACACCTGTATTGATTTATGTTTCACTTACAATTTTAAATGTCCGGCTATTAGAAAGATTTCAAGCTTCACATCATTCTTTTGTTGCAGGAAAAGTACATTGACGAGGAGGAGCTGAACAAAACCAAGCCCATCTGGACGAGGAATGCTGATGATATCACTCCAGAGGAATATGGAGAGTTTTACAAGAGTCTTACCAATGATTGGGAAGAGCATTTAGCTGTCAAGGTAAATGAATATTCATAACTTCATAGTTTTGGTTTAACTTTATATTGAATTCACACTCTGGGCTTCTATCCCACAATTTATCCAGTACAGGCATCACTAAATTTAGGCTATTCACTTGGCTAAGCCAGTGAATTTTTCCTTTTGCCAGCAGCGAAAATAGCACAGCATAAAAAAAGGGGGTGGGCAGTAGGCATTAAAAACATGAACATGTGATCACTAGGTCAACAATCATCAGTGAACGAATCAGCATGATTTCAGTATCAAACATATGCCATGTATTACTGTCTATCATCAGTGAGTATTATTGGGCTGCTGTCATAGAATCAGCATGATTTCAGTAACATAAGCCATGTATTACTGTTTATCATGAGTAAATATATCGGGCTGCTCTCATAGAATCAGCATGATTTCAGTATCAAACACAAGCCATGTATAACTGCTTATCATATTATTGGGCTGCTTTCAAAAGCTTGTACCAGTGACTGATGTGTGTTATCGTTTAGCAAAATGCATTTTTAGTAAGTTGTTAAAATTGTGAAAGTTTAGGCCTACATTCAGCCTCAAGTTTGTTGGTAGTTTCAGTCTGAACTACTTTGGTGAATTGAAACATAATTCCAAGACTTTCCTTTTTTCCATAACAGCACTTTTCAGTGGAAGGTCAGTTGGAGTTCCGTGCACTCTTGTTTGTACCAAAGAGGGCGCCATTTGACTTGTTTGAGAACAAGAAGAAGAAGAACAACATCAAGCTGTATGTGAGGAGAGTATTCATCATGGACAACTGTGAGGATCTGATTCCCGAATACCTCAGTGAGTACATCCCTGTTGTTGCTACAGTCCACAGCCCTATATATTAAAGGAGGAAAACTATCAGCATATTTACTTTCCAAGTCTTGTCCGGGGCAGTTACTTTTAATGTGTGATGTAATAGTGACGATAGGATCTGAAACCTATCACTTGGTTTTCCTTTCTTATTTTCAATGTGGTTACTTTTATGAACATGAAACAAAGTAGTTCTCTATTGTAAAACTGCTGTTACCTTTGTTTTCACCCTGCAGATTTTGTCAAGGGAGTGGTCGATTCAGAAGACTTGCCTCTCAACATTTCTCGTGAAACGCTCCAGCAGAGCAAGATTCTGAAGGTTATCCGCAAGAACATCGTTAAGAAATGCATGGAACTGATCATAGAGCTGTCAGAAGACAACGATAACTACAAGAAATTCTATGAGCAATTCAGCAAGAACCTCAAGGTTAGTGGCACTATAATGAATAACAGGAAATAACCAATTGGTTAATTTACTTCTTTAAGGATTG
Source organism: Apostichopus parvimensis (assembly GCA_000934455.1). NCBI lineage: Eukaryota > Metazoa > Echinodermata > Holothuroidea > Aspidochirotida > Stichopodidae > Apostichopus > Apostichopus parvimensis. The sequence goes on from KN884044.1 coordinate 157,360, forward strand.
TCATAGAATTGAGAGAAACTAGGTGTATTGGTGTAGAGTCTTTCATCCCATCATGAGTAAAATGGTCTCACAACGCCTTGTTTGCTTTGGGAATCTTGCCGCTCTTGGTCTTCATTGTGCTATAATTACTAAGTAGGAATGCATTGGCCAATGGAGGTTACTGTTGCCATGTCTTCATTGCCCTGTTGAATGAATATATTGTTAGTGTTGACATCAGATGCAGACAGCTTTTCTTATATTGCTCTTGTTTGTTGTTTTGGTGACAGCTTGGTATTCATGAAGACTCGCAGAACAGATCGAAACTGGCTTCATTCCTGAGGTACCACTCATCCAGCTCAGGAGACGAGCTGACTTCACTCAAAGACTACGTCTCCAGGATGAAGGAGAACCAGACTCAGATCTACTATATCACAGGTGAGTACAACATTAATGCTGAAGTCAACCATGATACACATTCATCCAGGTAGTCACAGAGGGGGGGGGGTGGAGCATGGGGGGGTGGTGGCTTCATACTTGTAGCCACATTCACTCAGGTATTAACTTAGAAAGGAGGATGGGGGAAAGAAAGAACAAATCTTTGTGGTATAGGTGTGTGATTGCAGTAAGTGGTACTCTTGTAATTGCCCTAACCCTTAGCTCTTTGATGTAGAAGTAACATTCTCCCTGATATAATGATAGTTAGCCCAACTTTGGTTTGTGTCCCCACTACAAAGCAGTTATACTGGGTCTGTAGTAGTGCATACTTCAGTGTGTGCAAAACACAAGTGTCCAATCAACTGTAAGCATTCCATCTTTGTTTGCTCTTCCTGTAGGTGAAACCAGAGACCAAGTAGCCAACTCTGCTTTTGTTGAGAGAGTTAAGAAGCGAGGATTTGAAGTTTTGTACATGGTGGAGCCTATTGATGAATACTGCGTGCAACAACTGAAGGAGTTTGATGGCAAGACACTGGTCTCCGTAACCAAGGAGGGCTTGGAGCTACCAGAGGATGAAGAGGAAAAGAAAAAGAGGGAAGAGGCCAATGCCAAGTTAGAGAACCTCTGCAAAGTAATCAAAGATATTCTCGACAAGAAAGTTGAAAAGGTAAATAATTTTTGACAAACTTGACATGTTGTACAACAAGTGTTACAATGTTAACCCCCCCCCCCCCCCCCCAAATGAACTATTTTAATCCTCTCTCATGTCAAGTTATCAAAATTCATCATTTCCAGTCTTCAAACAATGTACTTGCTTAATTCTTATGTCTAAAGGAAACCATCGAGGGGAAAATTGCTTCATTGCAAGAATTGGGCAGCTGTGAAATTGATAGTAACTTATGTTCTTTATTTCCCCATCTTTTTAGGTGACAGTGTCCAACAGGTTAGTCAGCTCACCATGCTGTATTGTTACCAGCCAGTATGGTTGGACAGCTAACATGGAACGAATCATGAAGGCTCAGGCACTGAGAGACACCAGCACCATGGGCTATATGTCAGCAAAGAAACATCTAGAAGTCAACCCAGATCATCCCATCATAGAGACACTGAGGAAGAAGGTTGATGCAGACAAAAATGATAAATCTGTCAAGGACTTTGTCATGCTCTTATTTGAGACCGCTCTGCTCTCTTCTGGATTCAGTCTCGAAGACCCACAGACCCACACAGGCAGAATCTACAGAATGATCAAGCTTGGACTCGGTAAGTTGACCCACTTTCTCTAAATGCCCTGCATTGACCTCCTGGTATAGAGAATCTACCGTAGAACTTGTGGGTATTCCAGGCTCGCATTTCATCCATCTTCCTGCACAATATGCGTCCGTCCTTAATCACTTTCACGGGAATGTGCTTTGAGAGGTGCACTCTGCCGCAAGGTGGTTTGTTACCTCTCGTTGCTGTCTGGTGAGGTGATGATGGAGGTCTGGATGGTGCCTATGGAAGAACATCGACAGTACTCGTCTGTCCAACCAAGGGTTTCCTTGAGTGGGCAGATAGTCTGAGTGCAAGTGAAGGGTATGCTTCAGTGAGGGCAGTCTTTAGACTTCCTTATGGCTCGAGCACTTTCCTGGCAGCTACATCTGTTGCAGTAAACTTGGCGTTGTTATTTATGTATGCTTCTTAAGTTTGAGCCTTGAAGCTGAGACAAATTGGTTATTTCTGCCTTAAAAGCCGTTTGTTTTATTACATTGACTACCACTTGTAATATCTATATATTGTGTGTTACATTGACTACCACTGGGAATATCTTTACATTGTGTGTTACATTGACTTCCACTTGTAATATCTTTATATTGTGTGTTACATTGACTACCACTGGGGATATCTTAATATTGTGTTGTTTTACTTATTTCAACTTGACAGGAATTGATGAAGAGGACCCAACTATGGAAGAACCAGCAACTGAGGAACTCCCACCACTTGAAGGAGATGAGGAGGATGTGTCCAGGATGGAGGAAGTAGACTAAATACCATCTTCTTAGTCTTTCTGGATTAATACCGGTGATGAAAGCAGCAGGGCGGGACCAACAATGGTCCTCATGTTGAACATATCAAACATAAAATCCCATGGAACAAGCTACTTGATAAATCTAGCCATTCCTATCAAATTTTTTATTGGATTCAGTCTTATCACATTTGTTACGTAATGACTGTCATTCCTTGTACAAATTTTGATGATAAAAAATTCTTTAGGAGTAGTTTCTTTGCAAGTTTGTAGTTCTACATTTACATGAGCAAATGACATGAACGTAACTGTAACTATCCATAAGAACAATGAACTTGATCATATGGTAAGTGTTAAACTTAACATTATTCTAATAGTAACAGCTGTGTGGCACCAACTAATTCATCATCAAGTTATTGTTTCTTCAGGACATACCGAATACCAATACACAAGATCCCAAGTTACAGTATGCATTATTCAAAGCTTTTCAATTTTTTTTTGGTAATTAAAGATCACACAAACATTTTGATGTACTTTTGCATATAATGAGCCTTGAAGTAATCTTTATGTTGTGAACAATATACCTAAGATACTATGATAAGAAGATGGGTTCCAAGGAGTAGTTATGCAAAAGGGGTAAACAAATAATACACAACTTACCAGAATTTTGGGCACTGCCACCATTGTTTTTCAAGGTTAAAGACACTCAGTTTTGGGGAAATACTCTCTTTGGTGACAAAAGATACCCAGGTTAGTTCTGTTCCAACATTTTAGCATCACAAAATGAAATATTTCGAGCTAATTGTGGT
>KN884045.1:57838-68010 GCA_000934455.1 Apostichopus parvimensis
TTTAAGTCAAATTTGACACGGAAGAAGCTCCCGTTCTCCTTTTCTCTATTCAGCTTTCCTTCTTTCTTCCCCTTCCGCTCTCTTCACCTTTTCTCCTTTTGCCGACAGACCCAAAATTTGCCGACAGCGACCAAATTATTGGGGGGGTGTGACACCCCCCCACACCCCCCGCTCGCTACGCCCCTGCCCCCAATTGATCATGGGGGTTCCCCCTCCCAATTACGCAAACACTGCTTAACTTACGTATTCCGTAATCATTCATTTAATGATTCCCTTCAATTTATATCTGTGTGTGCGTTTATGTGTGAGCGACTGCGACAATCCCTGACCTCACCCTCCCCTTGTTCTTGTAATAGTGCATTAATAATTTTATTTTCCCTACACAAGACTCGTATTCTTACAATAACAATATTGCATTGTTTCCTTTTAACTCCCTGCGCAATAGTTGTATACATATACAATAACAATAGTGCATTGTTCCTTTTTAACTCCCTGCGCAATAGTTGTATACATATACAATAACAATAGTACATTGTTTCTTTTTAACTCCCTGCGCAATAGTTGTATACATATACAATAACAATAGTGCATTGTTTCTTTTTAACTCCCTGCGCAATAGTTGTATACATATACAATAACAATAGTGCATTGTTTCTTATAAATTTCCTGAGATATAGTTGTCAGCTCAAGATAACAAATGAAAATACATATTTCGTTCCCTGTACAAAATGTTGTTTACTCATAATAACAATAGTGTATTGTTTCAGGTAACTCCATAAACAACAGTTGTGTACTCATAATAACAATAGCCCATTTTATCTCCCCTAGTCAATAGTTGCGTACTCAACATTGTTCCTTCCCTGCACAATATTTGTATACTTAAAATAACAATAGTGTATTGTTTCTTGTAACTCCATAAACAACAGATGTGTACTCGTAATAACAATATCGTATTGTATCTCCCCTAGTCAATAGTTGCGTACTCATCATAATAATAGTACATTGATCCTTCCCTGCACAATACTTGCATACTCATAATAACAATAGTGTATTGTTTCAGGTAACTCCATAAACAACAGTTTTGTACTCATAATAACAATACCCAATTGGACCCCCCCTAGTCAATAGTTACGTACTCATCATTACAATAGTACATTGTTCCTTCCCTGCACAATAGTTGTATACTTATAATAACAATAGTGCATCTTCCTTTTTTTAGCTCAAAGATAGTAATCAGCTGACTACAAAGGTCGTTGTTGTTGTTTTTGATTTACCGAAACTTCCCTCTATACATTAAATATCCTACACATAGACATATATAATTTAACTGAATGCAACGAGCGACTGAACATAAGTCTATACCTGTGTTAAACAACCGTATTAGTAAAGTATTAAGGCATACCAAGCAATATAAAACAATATGATCGATAACAAAAATAAATAATAAATAAATAAATTATATGTGATTCAACGCGATGACGTTATGCGAATTTAGGCTATGATTCATTGATATTTAAATGTTATTTTAAACAAGCAGGCAGCTGTATAGAAACACGTACACTGTGTTTGATTGCATAGCTTATTAAGTCTCCTGTTTGTCTGACAGAACTAATCGGGTTTGAGTCATTACTGATGTTGCATTTTCTGTAATGAGCACGTTTCAGCTGATTCATTAGGAACTGCAGCTGTGTAAGAGTGCGTGAGAGTATAAAAACCAAAAAAATAAGAGAAACAAAGACAAATTCAACTTGTGATTGATGTTCATAAGATAGGCTGAAAGGTGAACATTAACTTTCCACGTACAAAACATGTTGCACGTATTGGGAATTAAACAAAGGCTTGTATAATGTTCTATAAATAGTGTCTATTAAAAATAATTAGCTGCTAAATGAAACGCAACCGTAGATTTAGGCGCGGAGCTGTATATCTGATAGGTTCTACAGTGTCTGTAAATGCGACATGAGCAATGTAACGACCTCCGTACAGGAACAATACCACGTTAAGTGTAATGCATGCATCCGAACGAAAGATCATAACCTATAAGTTCCTAAGGAGACCTTAAATTATAACCTGCTGGGTGCAAACACGTATACTTCTGGAAGAGGGAGTGGGATCATCCTCCTCAATGGCAGACAGAATAATACAAAACATCTTAGTGTAGAATACTTAAATATGAGGTATAATCTAAACAGTCGAACATTCTTCAACATTGATTCAAAAGTTTCAAAATATAGCACCATTTTGCATCTATATAAGCACCTTCCGTTTTACCAATATTTCTCAAAGTGAAGAGGGCGCCCCTCCCTCAGACACCTTCCCCGGACGAATGAATGTCTTAACCCCACCCCCACAGTTAAAAGCTGGTGCATGGTGTCGGCCCTGTTACTCAAGTGTCACTATTGTTTATCTACATTGCTTGTAATGTTTGGATGTTAATGGAGATGAAAGGAAGTACGGATGGTGTAAACATCAGAAGGGTTGTAGGTGTTTTAATTAAAGACATACTGCGCTGCATGTCTGAAGTTAATTGCCGAAAGAACAAAAACAATCTTGACATGTTTTTGTATCGCTAAGGGAATTCCACATCCTCGTAGCATTTTAGATGGCGGAGATATGACTATTTGAAATTTGGTGATATTTTGTGAATCCATCTGCCAATACCAGAGTAAATGCATGAGGTCATCATGGCAATTCAGCTGGAAATGTTTGCGTGTAGGAGGGAGGGGGGGTATTTTATTTTATTAATTTGTAACTCACTGATCCACAGGGGTAAAGTAATATTTCTACAAAGAAGTTTGCTGAGATCATTGTCAGCTAAGTTAACATCGAAAATGTCTGATATTTCAATGATAAATCAAACACGAATATTGTAATATGAAGGTAAAAGAATGCAAAGAATACCTGTCATGGTGACAAAGGACACCACCTATTGTGACCCACTTCCTGAAAACAAATCTAGTGTCTATTTATAGCTATATATAGTCAAAATAGGTTACCAGACATATCTCGAGTTGGGAACAAGATATTGATTAATCAGTTTTGCCCTAAAACAAGTAAAATTACGCAGTATATACATCGGTCAAAGTTGTCTTTTTGGGGGGCAAACTTACTTAAATATACTCGCCCGACGTTTTTTAACAACACACACAGACACATACCATACTGTATTCAAATTCAAAATTTACAAAATCCTTGACAACTATCAAATTGGATGCAAAAAGTCCCATAAAAATCATCACAACTTTGATTGCATTTCCCTGAAAACAAAGATAAAAAACAAAATCTGTCAATTCTACACCAATGCGAATTAACCCGTTGGAAAATAGGGTGTTATTTCTAATTTGAAAATCCATTCCGTGTGAAAAGTAATAATATGTTTTCTTTACCTTTATCTACGGCGCATGAGAAATTGTTCTCATCTCTGAAACATCGAAGCGTGAAATTAGAAGCCTACGAATCGAAAGCTTGGGACCTTGAGATTGTCATGCATCTGTGAAAATATGAGAAAAAAAGAATAATAATCAAGATTGCACGTGAAATATTAATCATTCATATTACATCTAATCTCATATAATACATTTCCTATAGAAGCGTCTCAGTGATATGGTTGTTTCAAGAACCATATCTTTTTGTAATCTATAACGTCCCTCACCCAATTTTTACATTTATAACTGATTTCAAAGCAATCAAAAATCTTCTTTTTTTTAAATCTGGAATGACACGTTACAAATAAGATTGTTTTTTAAATGTGGGGATATCCATCGCCTTATGCTAAATACATTATGATTTTGTCATGCAAATTGGTAGACAAGTGCTGAAATCACCGTGTTTAAACTGGCATCTTTTAACAGTGGCTGAACCCAATACTAAAGAGGATAGGTATTGGGACTAAGTAAAGGTAATGCACTAAAAGTATAATGCATATTTCAACAGGAATATTGAAATATGGTAATTCATTATTAAAATGTATTTGTGTACTAAAGGCACAATGAATGTAGCAATGTTATATGGTGGTTGCGTATCGTTGTCCTAAAACAACATTAGGTGTCACCCCCCCCCCCCCATCCACACCTCCCCTAGCCTTACTCTCAATTTTATGAAACATCCCAACAGTGAAACATTTCATAAATCAATATTTAATTGAGAAAACTGTACCTGTGTCATTTTCTTGAAAATTTATCAAAATAATGAAAAGTAAATTGAAAAGAAATTGTTTTGTTTAAAAAAACATTAAAACACTGGAAATACAGCTCGTCCATTTTGTCGGAGCGCTTTCAGGTGATTTTGAGGTTTACTTCCTCAAATGAAAGCTAAATGTCCTAAACTGACCTTCCAAGCTTGAGCCCCTCCCCTCCCCCCCCCCCCCATTCGCCCTCCTTTCAGATTAAACCCTCTTCCATCGTCTCTGTTACACTGGGAATGTACAGTGGTGTTTACTGAACTTAGTTTTATTAAGCGAGCTTTGTAACATTTGACTATAGTAAACTTCAGGCATTCTATTCCGAAGAGAAAGCTCATTTCGTTTTATCATTCTTATTCGCGTCGGATGCTTCATTATTTTTGTCTATCGTTTTGACTGTAATGCAAGTTCTCTGTCTGTCAATTCTCCTTCTTTTTCTTTTCTTCTTTTTTGGGGGGTGTGTTTTTGTGTTTTTTAATCAAATTTATATCGATTTCTTGAAGCGTATTTGGAATAATTTGTTATTTTCCAGTAAGAATGAAAATGAAAAAAAAAAAGGAGCAAAAGGCAAAAGAAATGCCTTTTCGAAATAACAGAGGAAATGGCGACTTTTAACCCTGAAGTAAAATGAACAACATTCCGTGTTTTTTTTTTCTTCTGTATAATGTTGTTTCGTCTCGTTCTTGTCTGTTGCTCATGGAATTAAATCGATTTGAGAATTTAGAAGGATGAAGAGGCCATATAGGGTGCGGGGGTTGTGCGGAGACATGGTAGCTGTTGATGCGAAGAAAGTGATGGGTTGATAAGATAGGAATTGATAAAAGAGCGTGTAGTTAAATAGAGGCATGTTACAAACATGGATATAGGAATATAGGAAGGCTTCACCGCTTCGGTCAGAATATCATTTCAAATCTAATAGAAAAAACATTTTTTCTAGGTACAGTGTTTCAGTTTTGACTATCTGCAATAAACGTGAATATTTAACTTTCTGTCGTTTTTTCTGTCTCAATATTATCAGCCTATACAATTTTCTTAAAGTGAGGTTAACGCCTGGATTAATCTTAAATTAAATTGTCATGATGACGTCAGCTACTTTTTTATCAGATCTAATTGTTACTATTAAACTTTTTGTTCATAAATAATAAAGACTCTGTAAAGTTATGCGATTTAAAATCAAGATACTTAAGAGAAAAGTACAACAGTTTTTTAGGACTAGAAATGATCGCTGTTTATCCACCATATTCTATTTGTTTGTCTGTTGTTGTGATTACGTAATTAATTGCAAGAAAAGTTCTCTCTTTTATCTGTCAGTGTATAAATAATTTTACACTAAATAGTGGGAGAGATAGAGAGAGGTGGGGTGGACGGTCGGGGCGGGGGGGGGGGGGTTAGAACAAGTCAAACTCTCAGATCAATTGCAGTGATGACGTAATGTCCTCTGACGTTGATAAGTATATAAATAGAATTTCAGTAATCTTTAAAAATACATATCTCCGCGGCTGCAGAACATACCACTAGATTCTGAATCTCATCAAACGGATGAGATAATTGTCTCATCAGATCAGATCTGCCTCCAAACTCCAAACTGTAAAATCTTGCTAGCTGGAATAGTTATCACAACATATATCCGTTGTACGTTATCCATAACACAAACAAATCATAACCCGTTTACATTACTCACACTGCTTTGAGTTTTGCTCTAGTTAGCTTACATAACCCTCTTTGTGTATGTTATATCAACTGACATAGTTCAGTTCAGTTTTCCCGCCAAGTTACAATTTTTGGAAAAGAAAAAGACCCTTACTTAGCAACGCGATGGTACCATATATATATACCATCCTACCATACTGCACATGTACTAGTACTGACAACACAACACAGCTATTATGGAAATCTACCGAACCGAACTATCACAGAAATGTCCAAAAGAACAGGAACATGACCGCAATCCATTTTCATATGTGTCTGACATATGCTTACAGAAGGAGGTAGTTAGTAATGAACACACCACCAGTCACAGACGTACTTGAACGATGGCCCGTGCTTTTCTGAAAGTGAAGTAAGTGATATTACCTATTACTTCGGTCAGTGTAAGGTTCATTTTTCGGTAATGAAGTTTAGCTATATCTTAAATATGCTGGATATATTCAAGTTGCAATGATGATACTTAATGATTCCAAAACTTAAATGCACACAATGTTACTAAATGACATTGTTGGTAATGTTCAATGGACTTGCAAAGAACCATGAATCCTACATTGTCGCAAACTGCTGATATATCGAATTGGTCTCTGGTCCGAGTGCACAAAAATGGACTCGAGTACTATAAACGTGTATATTAAACATACGAGTTTGTAGCCACTTCTTTCAGTTCAGTGGTGTTGTTATTGTTTGTTGTGTAGAGCAATCAAGCTTGTATAGCTTTATACAACAGATACATCCCTACTTTTGATTCATTGACTAACAGTAAACTGTATAACTGTAGATGGGTATTTTGTTTATTAAGTCATGCTATGTAACTTACCAGGTAGTAATGTACTAAACACAACAACAATGTGACACAACAATTTTAACGCAGATGATGAAGCCATGCAGTATTAAAAGTATGAGTTCATGTATAATAATTCAAAATCATAACAATCTTGGAAGCTAGGAAACTTTCTAAGGAAGATGGTTACGTATCTCTACAAGAGCAATGACGTGCCTTTATAACGATTCCTCATTCCGATAAACAGTTAATAGTTAATAGACATGCCGTTTTACCTGCAAGATTAAACCTGCAGGGAGTTGGAGGAAATTCATCTGTTTGCACAACTCATAGATATAATCCCTCAGTGTCAAAGTGTAAAACTGTGTAAACCAGTACACAACGACGCAGGATTCGGGATTTTCCAATAACATGTTTTCAGAATTTTTAACAAACACTTTTTGGAATGAATATCTTTCTTTCTCTTCAAAAACCACAACTTCTCAAAAGAACCCAAATTTTCCTGCAATCCTTTTTACAGATGATTGAATTTGTTTGAAAACAAATCAATCAACCGCAAAGTACAAGGTTAACAACACTCCCATTACAAACTGAAAGTAGTAATAATGCGTTACCAAATTTCCTGTTATTTGATGGACTAATAATCCCTTATCATTCTGTAGTGCTCAATGAACACAAAGTATTTTGTTTAAATAGTAATAATAGTAATAATAATACTTATTTACATAGCGCAGTATACCGACCGTCTCAATGCAACTATATTGTAACGTTACTTTCCCTGTGTAAAGATAGCGAAGTTTGTACTATAAAGGCTATCATAATGACATGTGTGCACTCAAATAATATAACGTTAGGTGTTGTTGACACACATATGTGACAAGTAGCACTCATGGTAGGTTATAGCCTTGGTAGGCAGTTGCTGTTGAATTTATTTCTAAGAATGACACGTATATTAGAATCATCCTTTTGATCACGAAATGTTATGAGTTGAGACAATTTATGAATTTGGTGGGAAGCTAACATCTCTGATATTAAAAAGGATTTTTCATATCACAATATATTTATTCTCTCCCGAATGGAGAGTTGTGAGAGTAAAATGTGCATTCATTACCACAGTAATTTCTTAATAGCAAACTTGCATAAATTTTCGCAGTCCCTTTGAACACGTGCTTCAGTTAATTTTTTTCGTGAGTGTAAACTACATATACTTCGTCAAAGTAGCCATTGGCGCTTGAGTTTTTAATCGACATTGCGTAAAAAGTGACATACATTCTGTAATGGGAAAGGGATCGGAACTGGCTGGGGTTGGGCCGACTTGCACATAGTGGTTGAGGAAAAAGGGGGAAAGTTTGTTGAACTGTGAATAAAACTTAAAAGAATAGTCCAGGTCAAAATTTCTCTCCTACCCCCCTGCTGTTCTATATATGTGATAGAAACAACTGACATGAAACACTCAGTCCCCAAACAGCTAAGAGAAACCTTATTCCACATGGAAGGTATAACAAACCTTTATTGTTACTTCACATGTCACACGAGGTTGTGGACTTGATCAAGTCTAAATATGACATCATCGACTCACATGTACTTGAATATCCTATATGTCTATCTTGATTTATTTCAATGCTCATTTTCTGTAATGGGGGATGGGTTTTGCAACTGCTGAATTTTACGTTATGGAGCCCATAACGTGACGTAATGATATAACTGGTTACAGAGTCAACTCTTTTGACAATCTAATATCCAAATATGAAAAGAAAAGCAATGAAAAAGTTATTTAAAAAAAATAGATCGTAGTGACATGACATCACAGATTTTTATTTTCAAAAGGACAGCCGCAAGACACAAGATTCCGAAACTCAGCATGATTTATCACATCGGTTTTAAGTGAGGTTTTCATTTACCAAACTCTTTCCTCTTAAAAGCGTTTACTAAGTAGTTGAAAGTCTACCGTATCTGCAGGAAGAAATATAACGAAGTGGCAATCCCTGTGCGACAAATTTGGCGTCATATCTGCAGCGATAGAAACGCAACAATGCAGACGAAACCATGAAGGTCTGTTTTACCTCCATGACGATACGAATAGGTTAAACCTATTTAGTTAAAAGAATGATGAGGTTACCATTCGGTGGGAATAATATACCGTGTGATATATAGGTACCAACTAAGGTGTTTTATAGTCAGTTAATATGGAAACATATATGTAATGTATACATATTAAAAGATTGAACGCGTCACGTGAACCGTTCGGTAACGGTGTTAAGTTTACCATACTGGATACCAAGCCATGTATTAATTTGCTCACATGATATAACCACGGAGCTGACATAGACGAGTTAAGTGCTGAAACAGGAGAATATAATCCTGTCCGTCAAGCGGTGTTCTTTTAGACAGTGCAGGAGAATGGCTTTAATATTAGCGAAATTAAATATTGAACTAGTTAGTTTAACTTATAGTGTTATCTATATTGAACCTTACAGAAATTTTATGAGTTGACTTTGATCAGTTTTGTGATGATGATTAACAATAAAATGGCACTAAAGGTAACACTAAAAGCAATACAGTCTATCAGTTTTACTTTAGATAAACGGTCCATCTCAAAAAGGAAATAGCCTATAACATTCAAAAAGTTTGAAAGAAAATCTTCTTGCTTATAAATATCTTTTTTCTTTAAATTATTGCTATCAAAATATCCGTAGACGTATAGGCGTGGTGCATGTGCAAACATGGATGTGTGCATATGCGTGTACATGTGCGCGCGCGTGTGAGGGGGGGGGGGGGAGAAGGGTGTGGGCATCGAAGCTATACGTCATTTACACACCAGAGATCAACATTTGAAAAGCAACGTTGATGGGACAAGACAAGCAATCTTGTACGAATGGCAAATCTTCCGCTACCCCTACCCCTCCCCCTACCCCCTCCCCTATGAAAATAAAAAGTATCGAACCCCCTTCCCCCGCTTCCCCTCCCAACAGAATAAATAATTAAGTATAATTTACACATTTTAAGGTTCTTCTCATCTCCTAATTTGTTAATTCTATCTTCTTATTCTTATTTCTGCTTCTTTCCTTTTCGTTTTTGTCACACTTGGCTACCGTTGTCAGTATCTAGCTTTTCCTGCACTTGTGTTACAAAGCAGGGAGCTGAACAACGTCAGCCTTCAAACCATTGCCTTATGTTCCTATTGAAATTAATATCAACGTTTTATAATAAACTTAAATGCCTTTTTGCAATCCATTAAATAGTCAACTCTCATGCAGGCGATCTTTGTTCATTGGTGCTATGCAGCCGAAAACTGGCAGTTTACGTTAATTCTCTCCGTTTTATAACGGAGTAGCCAATTAAACGAAAGAACCAAAATGTGATATATATGTAGCAACTTAATTGTACGCATGGCGTGAAACTAGCCTTCTATTGAAATAGGTCTTCGCAACCGCCAATTGACTACTTAAAATACAGCAGCCATCCTTTTCGTCAGCTATCCCAGATTTTAATGGAGTTATTCAC
>KN884046.1:0-28447 GCA_000934455.1 Apostichopus parvimensis
AGAAGAGCTGATAACATCATCAAGTTAGCCTTTAAAGGAACATACCGAAGGTTTAGCATATTTTAGAAGTGAATAGCTTGAAACTGGATCAGCAGTGTATGAGTGTAAAATCTCAAATTAACCTTGTTCTGGTGGACTACAACATTATTGTGTCTAAAATTCAGCCTACATTTGTCATTTAGGTAGATACTGAAGAAGTGACAGAGGAAGAAAACATTTTCTTTTACAATTTTATTAATTCTTATTCTCATTTCATTATCTGACAATAACACGGATGGAGAAATACTACATCTCAAACCTACCCATAATCATAAAGCAAATCCAGAATATTAAAGTGGAGGGTGGAGTGGAGGCAACAAGTAAGTGTTTACTATTTTGAATACATGTGCTGAAAGTTTTTCCATTTTGTTTATCATTATATTGATGATAATACTAGAATTTCTGTTAATGGAAAAAAAAATGCCCAATATCTTTGCATTTGTGTAGCAAGTCAGTCAATTTCATAGCAATATTCTCTAGGGTAAATGGAGCAACAAAGTTCGGAGTGGGTTTAGTGGTACTGGATATGAGTTTTGGTGGGGTTACAGACAAAATCTGAGAGATGGGGAATCTATAGATTCCCCATCTCATAGATTTAATTGGTCCCACCCCTGGCTGCAACAGCAAAATACTAAGTAACTTGGTGTTTATGTACAAATAAATTACAGGTCTTTAATTGAGATGGAGAACAACACACAATGTCCCTAAATATTCCACCAAGACCCCCCCCCCCTCTCCCGACCAATTCTCTCCTAGTATCTTTACGTGTAGGGTTTCCAGAAAGATCTGACCCGACCTGACGTTAATATTGTTACACCCTTCAGAACTCAGAAGCTACAAATTTGAACAAATTTTTTAAACGACGTGCAGATTCAATAGCCTTTGGCTAACCTAACCATAGGAACTTTTCCATTAAAAATCGTGTATGAACACGTGGCGAATTTGTCTTCTAGACAATTTGGTCTCCAATCTTTTCTCATTCGTTCAGAAATTACAGGTTACGTTAGTATCAATGGACTCACCAAAGCGTTGATTTCTATGTCAGAATCGGCATACCAGGCTCAGAAACTCCATTAACGTTGGTACGAAATGTTCTCCAAGAAATGAAAGAGCGTGGTCGTTCAATGTATTATCCTTGGGTGGTTTCTTTCCAGAACATATTGAATACACGCATTCCTTCTACGCCTAAGCAATGAACGTACCACATTCCCATAACAAGTAATACATTTTCAAATAGCGAAAATGATCTAATATGAACTTGGCCGAGGGAGGAGAGCAGAGAAAACACGTCTGCCTGTCTACGTACTAAATGCGTTTCTATTCAACTGTCGTTTACTTGCATCATACACTATAGAAAGTTACTCGTGCATAACAATACTGAATGCTTGTATCACAGTTGAAGCGACTAATTCCACGGCAAGCAACAATATCGCTTTCACCGCGAATTTTTTAAGATGCGTCACGTTTGTATCACTTCTCATTGGTTACTTGCCAATGGACAACAATATGCAAATTACAAATCTGAGGTTTATTTTTGCGTACTGTAAAATCCTTACCAGTGAATTAACTTGTTGATGCCAAAAGGGAGTTTATTTATTTATTTATTTTTATTCAACATTAAAGGGTATACTCGGTTAGCGTAAAGCTAATCTCCCCCGAGTCCCTGAAATAAAATAACAAATAGTGAAATGAAAAAATTTAAACATAAAAAATTAAAATAAAAATTGACATGACATGACATAAAATACAACATGGAACAATCAATTAAAAGAAATTAAGAGCATAATAAATTAGTTAAAGTCCTGCATAGAACGTTTAAAAGTATTTAAAGACTTGGCATTCTTACACTCCTTTGATAATTCGTTCCATTCCTTAGCAGCAACATATGAAAATGTTTTCTGGTGGTACTGGGTATTACCACCCTCTAAAAATAAATTATTTCGTGTGGTGGACCTTAGAGAGTGGTTATGTATATTATTTGTGTGGCGGAACATTTCCACAACATACTGTGGAGCCAGACCATTTAAAGACCTATACACCATTGTCAATCTTTTATATTTTAAACGTTTTACAAGTGAGGACCAGTTTAAAGTTTTAAAAAGGTCTTCAGATCTATCATCAAATGTTGCATTGAGAATAATTCTTGCTGCAGCTTTCTGTAAACGACTAAGTCTGAGAACATTTCTGGCATTACTATTTCCCCATACTAAACTACAGTACTCATGCAACCATCGGTAAAATATATCCATTATAAAATAGAATACAAGTATTGGTATCAATGAATTGTTTTATGCGTCTAAGAAGAGCCAATCTAAACTGGAAACGAGCTTGCAAACAGAATCGACTTGTTCATTCCAAGATAATACATTGTCGATTTTGACGCCCAAAATCTTTTCACAGCATAGGCTACACTTTCAATTATAGAATCTTCGACGGCAATATTTAATTTGTTATTTGGAATGGATATCAACCTTTGTCTTGAACCAATCAACATGCTTTCAGTTTTAATACTATTTATAATCATTTCATTTTTCTTACACCATTTGCAAACATTAGCTATATCCTCATTAAGTTTGGTATTTAAATCATCCATAGACTTGCCCTTCATATGAAATGTTGTATCGTCTGCATACATGTCCGCATTGCAATAATTAATACTTTGACCCATGTCATTAATAAACAAAACAAAGAGCAACGGGCCCAGAATTGACCCCTGTGGTACCCCACATGTTACTGGCAGTAAGGGGGAAAATACACCATTTACACATGTAGATTGTTGTCTATTACATAAATACGACTTAAACCATGCAACAGAGCTTTCGGAAAGACCATATATAGATAACTTATTTATTAGAATAGAATGGTTTACTAGGTCAAATGCTTTTCTCAGGTCTAGAAATACAGATCCTATAAGATATCCGCTATCAATAGATTGATTCCAGTCGTCGATTATCTTTAGTAATGCAGTTTCACAAGAGTGCCCTTTTCTAAAACCTGACTGGGACGATCGTATTAGACCAAATGCATTTAAAAACTTGGATAAACTGCACCATGAACGTGTTGTTCTAATATCTTAGATAATACAGCCAAGATTGAAATGGGTCGAAAATTGGATACTAATTCTAGATTTGAATCACTCTTGTAAATAGGAACAACTTTGGCTTTCTTCCACTTAGTAGGAAAGACGGAATTTTCGGATGCTATACTATTCAGTACATAAGTGATAAAAATTAAAGCTGGATATCTCTGATCTTTTCAAGTTCACACTCATTTAATTCCTGGACAAATTTCAGTCACTTGCTCTACATTAAAATTCACACCGTTAATTGGAATTTTGAGCAAATTGTATGGCAAAGAAATTGAATCACAAAGCCTGCTGGCCAATTTCTGGTTATACTTTGCCACTCGTTGTCTACATAACTGATAGAGCCCTGATACCTATTTTTTTTTTATATGTTGCCATGCACATTAGTCATATTTTATGTATCCTCTTCATTTTGGTGTGCACAAGTTAATGTATATTAACATGTATTATACTTACCACACTATGAATATGTTTAGGAATCGTTACCAATCGCAATGTACCACTTCCTCCCAAATGTAAAGTAGGACAAGACACAATTTTGTGAAATTATCTCAACAGAAAGTAGCACTACAATGATTCTGGAAATTGCTGGCTTTGATGATGCTACTCAAACTAAAAGCAACCTACTGCGTCCAATGATCTTCCATTTGTTATACTCAAATCATCAGGCGCGTAGCCAGGAATTTGCCAAGAGAGGGGTGAAACTGTTGGCAAATTATTAGAGCCGTAAATTCGGCATTGCAAACTATCTAAGCGTAGCGCGAAGCGTACAAGAAAATTTTGCCTGAAAATGCCTCCCAGATCGCTGGAAATGGCACTTCCTAGGCCTTGTAAGTTGCATCTTAGCATTTTCTCTTTTGAAATTACTAGCGATATCATAAAAACATTAAAAAAAAACAATTTAAAAAATGCTCAAGGGGGGGGGGCGGCTGCCCCTTCTCCCCCCCCCCTTGGCTACGCGCCTGCAAATCATGGAACGATGAAGTTAATTAATAACTTAATTAGTTGACTTTCATTTCAGAATAATAACAGCTATGGTCAAAAGTTTGAAAACTTTGACTGTTGGTATGAGTTTCATTATGTGTTCTATTCAAAGGTTATCTTGGCAACGCAAATTTTCACTTTCAAAATGGAACCGCTAATTAATTTTCAGTAAATCGTTTTAAAGTCATCATGAATTGATTATAAATTAATGAGTGCTCAGTAATTAATGTTTTCATTTGGTGAAACAATTCCGGTAGTCTGCCATACAGTAGTTCAATTAAACGCAATCTTGTATTTGAACATTACCCACCCTTTCTCATCCCCCCCCCCCTCCCGCTGAATGTTTGACAGATTATTTAAATCAAAATGACTCATTGCAACCCTGCTTAATGATTGTTTGTATTGTAAATGATTATATGTATGTATTTGTATATGAGTATTGTATGAGTATGAGTATATGTATATAATATACAGGCCCATAGTCAGGTCGCCCTCCACGTGCGGGACTGTCTGTGCCACCATGTCAACAAACACTTCATAAATTTGTTGTAATGTAATTTACTTGTTTAGTGACGGCAAATTAGCAGGTACGGATGAAAAAGCCACTCTGGACACAGGGAACCATTTTGTTGCAAAATCATGTTGCTTAGGTTACCATTGAGTGACGGCATATATTTGTACGGATGAACGAGCTCTGCTGGACAATTAGGGGGAACCACCAGCAAATTAGGTAATATTCTTCTTTCATACGATATCATAAGATATGGCTTTATTTAAACAAATATACACTTTGGAACACTATGGGCTGTCAGTCAACTGTGACAAGATTAGGATCGGATAAGGGTGTAATTAATAAGACCCTAGATTGAAGATTTCTCTTTGATAAAAAAAAATATATGTATGTATATATATATATATATGTATGGCTAGAACAGTTCCGATAGTGCAAATTAACTAATTAGGTGTTTATTAAAGTGATGCAATAAAATGGTACAAGGTTCAATTTAATACTAAGTAATAGAATTGTTATACATCAAGTATCCTATGTGTGAACTTTGAGAAATCTCAAATCGCTGGTCATTATTCAAGGTAGTTCTTATAGCTGTAATATGCAACTGAGTAAGCAAGTCTTACCAAAATGTGTTATATTCTTCCATAAAACCAATATGTGGAGTCCTCAATATTCCAACATCCAAAATGCTTGTGTGTGATTTTGGTAGAGCAAAGTCACAAACCAAAATTTTAGGTTCTTTTTGTTTAAATACAATATTAGTAAATATTAGTAGTACTTATCAGCCAACTCTTGCTCCATTTAATGTTTAACCTCACAGTGGGATTTCCAACAATTGTGTAAAGCATTTAACATGGTCAAACAAAGCAGGTCAGTTGGAGATATTAATGTTAAACTGGTGAGCTTTGCCTAAAATAAGATATGTATTTTGTTTTGTGTAACTGGTTGATGGCATCCAGTTTCATTGAGAAATTTTGTCTGCGGCCTCCAACGAAGGCCCTTGTCTTCGTTGGGCTGGTAGACTTGGTGCTGGTATTTACGCTTGATTAGAGATGTTGTATGACTCAATAGAATAAAACTATAAACTAAACTTTCATTAAATTTTTATTTTTGGCTAAATTGTAAGTACCTGAATCAAATCATATACATTCGAGTTGGCAGACGACAAAAATAAATGACACTAAAATGAGAACAGAGACACGATTGTTCCTTTTACCAACTTTTTAATAATCGTCACTTTTTTCATGACCTACAATGTAACTACCATTCACAGTGCAACAACAACAGAAGAAAGATTGCAAGACAAATTGTACAGATGATTTTCTCTGACAGAGACAGAGATAAGAAAGGTTGGGGTTTAGGGGGGGGGGTGTGGGGATAGGGGTGGGGTAATCCGAATATCCCTGACATATCACCCTCTGGAAACACTTAAGCAAACTTAACAATTTTATGGTTAGCTTTTACAACCCATGAAGGAATAGAATATCTCAAGACAATTTCAAATTCTCTGAGGATTTTGCTTCCCACCCTAGCATGTCTATGTGGCAACGATTCCCCCTCATCCCCCCCCTCCCCCCTGGTCGACGACTTTGATGATCATGGCAGCTTGAAGCAAGACGACCATTTTTGTACTCGTTTGGTCACTTTTGGTCAAATCAGTAAGTCGTCCTTAATAAGTCTTGGTTTTTTTTTTATCTTTTTTTTTCTGCACCAAATTTGGCTTGAATATAAAAAAAAAAAAATATTATTCTACACCATTGAAGAGAAGACGGGGTAGTTTCTCTTCCCTAACAATACTTGATACAAAGAGGAAAAAAAATTCTCCAGGCAAGATAGAACTTTTCACATTTCATACAACAGCTGCCTAGCACATTAAACACAGAAACATAATCAATGTTAGTGAGACTTGGTTATCAACCCAACCCGACCCTCCCACTCTTCCCCACCTATTCCCCCCACTCTTCCCCATCTATGCCCCCCACTCCCCCCACCCCACAAATGAAAAGGACACAGCTGACCATATGTTAGCTTTAGCAGGTGAAAAATTGTGTACAGCTTGAAGCCCAAACTGCCATCGAATGACCTACGGATCAACATTTATCGTTAATAATACTTAAATTTTATTTACATCAATTTACCTGAAGAATAAACAAATTAAATTTTGTTCATTTCTTTCAGTAAAGACATACAAATTGCTCCCGACAACCCTTTCCCTTTACCAAGCCAAAGCATAGGCTGAAACATAAAATCTTTACAAAAAAGGAAAAAAAAAAAAAAAAAGAGTTTTTGAGGATACTCTAGAACAAATTTACTTACAATAGCATAGCATAAACTGGTATAGAAAACTTGGTAATAATTCATAAATACTTGGTACAAATCTTTCATTTTTTGTTTTCATTCTTTTTTTAAGACATCATCTCTCGGTCTGAAAGTCGCAACAACTTTTACGTCTGTCTTGTATCAAGCATGACTAATCTGAAATGAACATGCCAATGCACAGACAAATCACTAGGTGGGGTGGGGGTGGGGTGGGGGGCTCAATGCTTACAGCTAAATACACCCCCGAACCCCTTTTGGTCTCAACTACGTGCTGCTCAACAGGCGGAGTATCATCTCAAAGCCCATCGTCTTGGTCTAATGTTTGCTGCCAGTTTTACCTGGTATGTCAACGTTATACAGTCAAATAAACTTATCTGATTTTACTGTTTTTTGCACCGACATAACACCATGCTATGCCAAGGTAATACAGTCAAATAAAATTATCTGATTATTGTTGCACTGACATAACACCAACAAACCACTAAAATCACAATCACAACGTACTATCAAAAAAGAAAAACATTTTTTTTTTTTCTCTGTACATGACAAAATTTGTAAATAGCTTGAACAATTATGGAAAATCCTGAAGCACTATCAAATTCATGAAAAAAAATGTTACTTTCTACCGACTTGTAAGCTTTACCTCCATCAAAACATTTCAAAAACTCTGTAAATCATTGTTCCCGTATATCTTTGGGGAGTGTATGACAAGCAAATTTGGAGAGAAAATGTGTGAGCCAATACAACCAACATGAAATAGTCAAGAGTGCCAAAGATGAACGATAGTGACGTAATCCAGTCCGAGTCAATTTCTTGCTCCATAATTTGGTTAAGAAAGCATGATTTAAAATACAGAAGAAGAAGAAGAAAACGACGATATCCTTTCTCGCGTCCCCATTCCCTGTCTGTGCCCACCACCGACCCTTCACCACTGAATGAAGAAAAACGTTAAAGTTTCTGGACTATACACATATGTCGTATATAATGTAAAAAAGTAAACGGTGCCAGTGTGGATGAGGCGTTCCACGATCAAGAAAAATAATCATATCTTTTTTTGTTTTCAATCGTGGACTTTGATAGAGTAAGTAGTCTAAAACAAAACAACAAATAAAACATCACAGTCAAAATTACAAAATATAATTAGTGTTAATGCAACACAAGAAAAATTTTTGCAAAATAATTGCTTTGCCATTCATCACTCTGTCTCTCTATATTAATTACTCTTATTAAATATGAAATATACACAAGAATTTTGTCTTCATTTTTGGGGGGAGATTGTTTCACGTTTTCACTATTTCTTATTAGATTCTCAGAGGAGAGAGAACCTTTAGAAAAGGTTGACAACTGAAGGAAAATTTTTGGGAATTTCCTCAAATTCATGAGAGGAGAGATTATAGTTTTCATCCTCTGCGTAATCCATATAAAACGAATCATCGATGGGAACCCAAAAAAGGACCAAAAAAAATAGAAAGAAAAAAAAAGGAAAAGATTACAGATGCAACTTAACATGGAAAAATTATACAATGGGTAATGCACATACTCAAAAAATAATAGACTTTTGAAAAATATCTTGACTTGCTTAAACTTTAAACACTGAAGCTTAACAATAACTCACAATAGAGACACCATCTTGCTATTTATCATGTCAAAATATGTCAAAGATTATTAATACAAGAAAAACGAGGGGGCGGGCATTCTTGGTCTTTTACAAATATTATGGCATAATATCAAAAAGTAAATAAGTTTTACGGTCTTGTTCTGCTGGGGGGGTACGTAGTATACCTGACCTAGCAGAGTAAAAGTTTTACCCGAAAACGTTGCACATAATGATTTGACTTTGTTCTCTGGAGAGTCAAAACCCTAGCGATGATGACGTCTACTAGAATCCTGATAGGCGTACAGACACCGGGAGAAGTAGGTAAAATCTGTCGCAGAAAAGAAAAGAAAATTTAATCGGTTGTTAATCAAGAAACGCTCGTGTCAAAAGAAACTTTTGAACAAACGGAGAGATGTGAATGGTGGATCTCAGGAACGAAGGTTCTATGCTATATCAAGCGTTCAAGTATCCAACCCAAGGAATCATAGTATCCCATATCCAGTATCCTAAGTATCCAGTATCATAGTATCAGTATCATAGTATCCAGTATCCCATTGCAAAATGCTATGAAACAATGATCAATTTGCTACACGGGTTCAAAGATGTATAGCAGTTCTTTTACACACAGGAACCATACGTTTTTTTTTTTTTTGACAATGGATAAATTTCCTCAGAATTATCCCCTGTCTACCTCTATGTTGGTGGTGATTGTTTTTTTCCACTACAAAGTTAACGACATTGTAACCATGGAGATCACCAAAGGGTAAAAAACAACTTCACAACATTTCTAGAAAATTTCCATTCAGACATAGGTCTCTTTGCTTTTTTTTGTTTTTTTTTACATTACTATTACCACCGAAATAGTTTTTCACTACTACAGGATGAAACTTCGGAACTTGCCCTGTTTATTTAATTTGTTATTCCAATATTTATTATGACCATATAGTCTAATTAGTTAAAGGGTAATCTGCCCAAAATTTAAATGCGGTTGACCTATTGACCTCAAGGGGGGGGTGTGTTGAACTTACCAGTTGGCTCAGAAGTGTCCACAATCCTTGAGGTTATTTTTCATGATAACGTCTGTTACTGACCATATAGTCTAATTAGTTAAAGGGTAATCTGCCCAAACTTTTAAATGCTGTTGACCTATTGACCTCAAGGGGGGGGGTTGTGTTGAACTTACCAGTTGGCTCAGAAGAGTCCACAATCCTTGAGGTTATTTTTGATGATAACATCTGTTACTGCATCAAACACAAACTGGATGTTGTTAGTGTCTGTGGCACAAGTGAAGTGGGTGTAGATTTCTTTCTGGTCCTTGCGTTTATTGAGATCCTCAAACTGCATCTGTATGTATGCGGCAGCCTCTTCATATGTGTTGGCACCTGCAGGCAGCAGAGAGAGAGAGACGAAACAACGATGACAATAATGTACTGTCAAGACCGCAATCTAGCATAACACTACAGAAACATCCACACTTACATTGATATGTAGCTCGGTTTCTCTGCTATCGTGCATGTGTGTGTGTGTGTGTGTGTGAGTGTACATGCGTCACCCCTGAAATCCAATCCCAGCATTGGCAGCAGGTGTAGAGGCCATTTTAGAACTTAGGGTGCTGTTTTCTTTCTTTTCTGCTTTTCCCTATTTTTTTTTGTGGTTGCTTTTATTGCAAACTGAAGCATTATTGATAAGAAGGACTATTCCATTAACAAATGGCTTTGTCAAGTTCATATACGGTAAACACGATCATAAGGGCAACACTACACAGAGTTCAAATTGGGCCTTGGCAGCAAAAATTAAAAGACTTGAGACAATTTAGCGTCTGCTTAGTTCTGGAGGCCTTGTAAACAAACTTGTAGAGTAAAAGGATTATTTGATAGGTTTATAAGGAAATCTAGCTTGAAACAATGACTAATATTGTGAACAATACCTGACACATATCAATTAGCAAGTAGTGCACCAGATTTATCCTGAACATGAGGGGGGGGGGGGAGGTGGTCAAGCAAGATCTCCTTGCCATGATTATCAACAGATCTGCTCAGCTTCCTCCACAAAGGACACAACTGCCTCTTTTTTCGCAACTTTTGCATCCCTCCAAGCCCCTGCCCCTCACCGCTCCCCCTCAATCCAATATTCAAAATTGCAGAACACATGAGCATATTGTACCACGACAGGCAAACTGGAGGAAAATCTGACCCTACCTCGCCTTGACAAACATTTCATCATACGTCACCTCAGTTCACACATCCACTTTTTACATTTCACACTATGAGGTGACTACAACCCAGCCTTATGTATGAAGACACTGTCACTGATGGTGTTTTTATTATCAAGTGATTCCAAGGGAAAGGTGTGCGTTGCTCCAAGGTAATGACATGACATGGACATAACTGTTGGAAATATTTCAGAGAACTTGTGTAACAATTCATATTGGTGTCTTTCATTGTACTACAGAAGTCTTTTTTTCTTTTTCGTTTTTCTTTTTGATTGTGAGTCGAACAAGGAAAGCAAACATTTTGATGTTTTGACGGGTTCCCTACACAGAACACACAATACTCTACTAAGTTTCTCACAATTTTTCTTTTTGGGCAAGAATCTGATAAACGGTATACAGAATGTGCTGATAACGGCCATCTTGGCATGATCGTAGAAGCTGGTTGAAACCTAGATTCTTACTCTGCATACTAGGAGACCAGCCTGTCTTCAACATTTATCTTAAAACTTGCCAGAGAGGGCACATTAGAAACAAACAAAAAAACCCACCTGTGTACTCTGGGAAACAAATGGTGAGTGGTGACTTGGTGATTTTCTCTTCAAAGAGATCTTTCTTGTTCAAGAAGAGGATAATGGATGTCTCTGTGAACCACTTGTTGTTACAGATGGAGTCAAAGAGCTTCATTGACTCGTGCATTCGGTTCTAGAGAGTAGAATGAGAGAAGTGCGATGCAACGTTAGAGATGAGAGAAGAACCTCCACACAAAAATCAAAAAATTTGGAAAAACCGATAATTGAATATCTCCAAATAAGAAAGTGTGACTAAGAGTACTGTAGTTCTCACCCATTTTGGTTTATTAGGTGTACCCACCCACCTCCCACCACCCACTTGCAAGAAAGATGACTGACCTTTATGCTCACTTCCATTCTATTAAGTTAAATTGTTACCATCCACACGTAATAATGAAGCAGTTTTCAAATAGAGACCGTTGTGAACAAAACCCCTGCGTACTAATCATCTACAATCATATGATATGTGATAAATGTACACCTAACCAGCATATTTTAACTCAAACATTTTAAAACATGGAACTCTGGGGTAAAAAAAACAAAAATGGAAATAAAAAAGCCTTGATATACTAAGGTGATCGAGGGTCTGTCTATACACGGATGATCGTTACTATCGCTTAAAAAGAGAAACCGAAGAAAAAAAATTGAACTGTTTTGATTGGGAGAGCAATACATATATCCTTGATACCCACTCGCATATATACATCCTGTAAACCTTGTAAAAATCACGCTGAAGGGCTAGGCTGCCAAACAGTGTCATGTTAACACTTGAGGCTACTCCACTGTTGCTAATTGACCTTGCCTATGGAAATGGGAAGCTTCCGCTCGCTTCAAACTCCTTACTTCCTGCCATATATATACACATTAAAATATTGACCCTGCATACGGCAAAACCGAAAATGAAGGGCTCAGACCTTAACAATTTACACCAAGTCACTTCAGTCCAAGATATCAGTTACATAGGGTTACGTATCATCGGTAGGGTATCTTACACAAGAGAGGAAAACAGTGTCACAAAATACTGTCACTGCTAATTTAGATGCACAGCTAGCGAGGATGTGCTCCACTAACAGAACCACGATGAAAAAAAAAAAAAATTGGCTTCAATTTTTTTTTTTTTTTTTCTAAACAGAGCTTTGAAAGCTGTATCACATCTAAAGTGTCTTGGAACTTAATGACAGACTAACATGAAATGTTCGACCATGAAGCATTTCTCTCAGATCCGCAAATACGTACGTTGGGACTTCAGTAATGTACAGTGACGAGACGAGACCTTCATATTTTCACAATGTTTTACAATTTACATTCACCGTTATGATTTGAAAGTATTCCAAGCCGTAAGATGAAGAGCATGAACCAACCGTAATCTACAAATTACCTAAGAGCTGTTGGGGCTGAATTCATCAGTTTCAACGCTAAAAGGACGACGAGATCATTCTTTCTGCCTTGAATTTTCTTACGACTCGTCAAGCATTTACATACTTTTTGCCCCGTGATTTTTTGGCAGGCTGGCTCGATGACTAATCTGCTAAAAGCAAGAGTTGATGGACGCGAGGAGCTTGCTTCAGTTTGCAGTTCATATTAAAGCTGGAATCAGGGCTAGATTACAAATTTCCAGTGACATTGCTAGGTTTTACCTCATCTGGAAGACTGACGTTACGTACTGTAAATCAGCATTGGAAATTTCTCCTTCAAACTTTCGCTGCTTTCAGTTTTTGATGTGTGTGGTGAAAATTTAGCCAGGAAGCCAATCATTTATTTATTTGCGAGTGCCTCATGTTCCTACTTTTAAATACATGGTGAAAAACACTCCAGTCGGACCGAGTATGTTCTTTTGTCTTCACAGTCGGCTCATTAATACACTAATGGAACCCGCAAGCTTTCACGCACAGATGCGTGTTCAGACTTTAATAACGACTGAGTATAGTTGAAGAGAAAGATTAAGAAGATCTCTTCAAAGTACAACGCCACTTTAGTGTCATGCTATAAAATGTAGAATCCCCCTCCCCCCCGATATAGAAATAAGTCTGGTAACAAATCTGTCGACATCAAATTAAGAATGAATAATCCAGTGGACAGACTATGTAAAGTCGCAGCATCCCACATTCAATGTTACTTTATATCGAGTACTGTAATGCTCACGCAGGTCTAGAACGGAGGTTATAAAGGACGACTTTTGGGTAGCGCATTGAGATATGTGGTTCATCACTCACAGAGACACAAGAAACCTATTACATTATGCTTTACTGAGCATGTCAATGTTATAGTTCTCGGTCAGGTCATGTGACACAGTCGCAAGCAGTATCATATTTGTGAATACTATAATAAAAATATATAAACTGTATTAAAGTAACCTTATTATCTTTTTAAAGTGTTTCTGGGTTTAATACTTGAAATTTTGTGGGGTATGATTTATAAGGATATCAAATAAATGTTCATTTGGTATAAAAAAAATAAAGAAAAATTAAAAGCGAAAATGGGAGGGTCTCTAAGTAAGTTTACTCAACTCTTATTTTATAGCAAGTAATGCTTCTAGGTTACTGTACGTAAACTACTGTACTGTAGTCAGAGACTGCTTTATCGACCAAAATCAAGCTACTGCTCAAGAGAAAGCTGAATATCCCTTTACTTGGAAACCCTCACTTTCACCTCAAGCCACAAGATGATAAATATTTTGATAAAAGCCTGTAATTAGCCCAGATAATCTAATCTCTCTCTATCTGTCACTGCTGATTTACGGATTTGATGTGAAGAATGAAAAAGGTTGAGTTTTAATTCCATGAAACATCTGCTGCACACATAAATTGTTATACTAATTGCTATTAAGATATATACACAGAGGTGATAAATACAGTACTATCGGGTCGGGTTACATTATATATATATTTCACTGAATTGTCTGATGGAGCGAACGATTATTTGATAGATCATTCGTAGAAGTGAAAAGCTGTTCCGCTGAGGCCTTGTAAATCATTACTTTGACGGTCCATATAGTCATTCTGCTATTACAAAGTTGAAACTGAGTCAATATTTGCATCCCAAATTTATGAAAAATATTGATATCACGGACAATCATGTCACGTTGAGGCAGGTGAAGAGGTTGATGCCAAAAGGGCAAAACTAGCACAGGATTTGATCTGATAGGATTTGGGCTGCAAAATTCTGATTGATTTCCAAAAGGATGTGAACATTTGAAAGAAAATAATTGTCATGACATAACCTACTAAAAAAAGATATCCACTCCTTCCGAAATGTCAAGTTTTATTTTTCGACAAACTTCTGATCAGGTTGACAATTATTTTAAGAGACACTTGTAAGGACAACACTTTCATATGAAAGGTAAGGACTTTTTTAAAAGTGTGTTTTGATTTCATCAAACAAAGGCAAACTTCCATATATTGTGTAACTCTACCGTATTTGTTCCATTAGAACACAATGAGAATCTGAAAAGCAAGGGTAAAGGAAGTTAGTCGAGATTTAGTTTCGCTTCAGACAATCACCGGGCTAATGTTTTATCAATAATAGCTCTCGACTAATGGAAGACATTAGCATTCTATCCCTACTAGAGGTCAAACAGCAGATCCGATGTTTTATGGGCTTATGCTGAATGTGTGTGCACAGTATTGTATGTGGAAAATTGAGTGTAAATGACTCAACAGACTTGCTATCAACATCCTCTTCTACTTTAGGTTTCGTTCACTACGTAATGCTTAATTAGTCTTTCAGGGTATTTGCCTAAAGATTAAGCACACACTGGAAAAGTAGGTTTATTTTTTAGCTGCAATTGTTTTTTTTTCTTCTTTCATTTTTGGTTTCCCGAAAGGGAAAACTATGGAGTCTCTAACCGACCTTGTAATGTACAATTAAGGTTAGATTCGTCCAACACAACAGCATACAGAAACGATGTACTAAAAGCCAAAGCCAAAGTGAAGAAATCCGGTCACACATCCAGAGTCTATGCATGCTAAGTTTTGCAATACCGCCCTCATTGTCTTTCAGGAAAACTTTAATACTGCCGCTTTTATTCTCTTACCCTTTGTTTCTTATTGTGCTATAATGTCCAATTCTCTTTTCCTCGTCTAATCATCCTAACACAATCTTCCTTTTCCCCGGCCACTGACACTTCAGTCATTGTCCCACAAAACAAACAAAACATTAATAATTAACCTAAACAGCTGTTCATTTGTTGTAGATAAAATTGAATAGGAAAATGCTACTAAAGAAGTTGTGGGTTCGCCTCCCATTCCCCCTCCCCCCATACTCCTTAAAAACACTTTGCATTAGCTCCCCCAACCCCCGCCCTCCCAGAGTATGAAATTTTTACAATATGAAGATAAAAATACATAACCAACAAGAAAGTATATGTGGCACTTTCAAAGAACTTTGATAGCAGTTGTATTTTGTTTGTAGGCTACAAGAAATTTACACAATGCGTGTGATCTCAATTATCACAGCAATACTCATGCATTCTGAGCTTTAAATCCTTAATTTCCTTCATTTTAAGGAAATCATTTTGTTATCAATGAAATATCAAAACACATGTTGCTTTCAGGGAACAGTTGCATGGTAACTGTAACTAAGTGCCTTCTGTGAATGAACTCCCAATGAAGCTTTCAGAATTTTTGATTGCTACTTCGCAGAAATTTTACATAACTTGTCATGTATTCATCAAAGTGTTATTCACAATTCTTCTCGGATAACCCCCCGAGCAATTTTTCTGTTTTTCTCTCAAAAACGTAGCTACTTAGTGAATTATTGACGATTCCTTTCCTTCCTGACATATAAGCCTCCTTGATGACTGCCACGTCAGTGTTTATCAAAACAAGCCTCAAAACAAACACTTTAAATCAACTACAAATTTCCTTGATTATCTGAAACGTTGTCTTGATTATTTGCAAACAGGTTTAACAATACAGAGCTGCATAGCAACGGGACATAGAAAACATGACATTCAATGTCAAGTGCTGCTTTGACAGGGTTAGGGTTAGAACAATGTTGCAATCTCCCCGGTAACAATGCAGCACTGTACAGGCCGTCCCTCCTCTCCCCTCCACCCCCCCCCTGCACCCTTTGTCTGAGCACTAATTGGACCATTGCCCTCTTGTTATCTGACAATCTGGCATGATCATGGAGAATTTCCCATCAAAAGAGAAGCCCCACAATCTCTTTTGAGTGGCGACCCTCTCCATGTGGTCAGGCCTACAATTTCAGCCACTTGCTAAAAAGAGAAAAGGGCAAGTGCTTTAAAGGAACTAGTCACCTAAATCAAGTTTTCACTGACATTTTGCTTAAATTACAGCACAAATCAATTGCGGTACTGGTGGCTTATGAGTGTAGCCCAATAATGCTTGCTGATAATAAGCAGTAATACAGGGCAGGGCGCTGATGGTAGGTACATGAAAATCATGCCGATTCTTTGACTGAGGATTTATTATATCGTATGTTTATTTTCTTAAGTCTACTGGCCAAAACAAAAAAGTGCAAGTGTCGTCTTCTTTTTTCAGCTACCAAATTAAAAAAAAAATGGACTCAGCATTTAGCTAGTAAATACATAGGAGGAATTTGGATGGCCTGAGTAGTGAAAACCTTGAGATATATGGGAGATTTGTGTCTTATCAAATCTATTGAGCACAAAATAGATTAGGAGAGGGTAAATTGTCCTACTGAAAAGTACTAAGACATTTTGGATCCATGACGAACGTGTCAAGCATCAAAGCAAAAAGCTATGGAAACTAGATACCGGGGGGGGGGGGGAGGTTACACTGGGTAAGAGGGATTGATTTTGAAATTTCATAAAATTTTTACAGATTTATTCACCTAAATTCCATGGGGAGTGAAGTACAACACCTGTGCCATGCTGATACGACAATTAAACCTGAAATACAAAGTGACGCTAGGAGACTCTCTTTCTTATTAGAATTTTCTGTCTAATTATCTTTCTTTTTTTCTTTTTCTTTAATCCTGGAAGAGCATTCATGTTCTTTTGACCATTTTGCACAGCAGATCTGATTTGAATTCCTAAAAATTGGATTGTTTTTTTTTCTTTGGAAAATTTCGAATTACAAAGCCAGTCCTCAAATGGCCAATCCATCTATCCAATTCTGAAAGCATTATTGGAAAATGAATGACCTTGGCAGTCATTCAGCAGTGACAAATGAGATTTGGTGCATTGTTACCAAATCTTCTGAGTTACATTCTTGCACTAAAATTTCCAAAAGATGTTTGTTTGGCTTTTACAGAATCACAGAAAGTAACTTTCTGACTGTTTCAAATGCATGATGCGTCATGAAAGCACACAATAGGTTACCGGGAATGATTTAGTGTTCTAATTTTGGGTAGCGGTTTTGAAAGATCCTATGAAACTCCCATGGGTTTGTGGTGAACTTTATGGAAAAAAATATTGCTATACAGTCTTTGGACTTTTGTTTAGCAATTTGATAATTTCGCATAGCATTATGCAATGTGATGCCAGATATTAAATTATTAAAAATAAACTTAAACAGCAATAGTCACAGAAACTTCAAGAACATTTTACCATTTCTTCATCTTCTGCTAAGACCAAGTCATATGCACTAAGAGCTACACAGAATATGATGGCTGTCACACCCTCAAAGCAATGGATCCACTTTTTCCTCTCTGAGCGCTGACCTCCGACATCGAACATCCTGAAAAAGGGAAAGGGGGAGTTTAGAATAGATGTGTGATGTTTCAAAGACAGATACCACTGGTTACAACATCAAAAAGAATGTCAAGTCGTCTTCACCTTGCAGACAAGAGAATGCGGCGACATTTGAAGTTAATAATGTCCATTCTCCCCGTCACGGCCTCCGTTATTGACCTTAATTACTTTAGCGTGACTTTAAAAACTGTGGCAAGGCTGAAGCCTCATATAAATACATTCATGAGAATGATGAATGAGAAGGGCAACCTGACTCGACTAATAGCTGATCTTCAGCAGGATTTGCAAATGGAAAGGCCATTTTTGCATATATTCAAAGACTATACACCCCATCAGCCACACCTTCGTTCGCAAATGTCTATACAGGAAACGTTCCTCATAGTGATGGACATATGAGAGAGAAGTGTGTTGATTTGGTCATGGAGATGGAAATGCATTCTCCAAGTCTACGCCTGACAGCACCACCGTGGGCTACACCAGTCGTGCTCACTTGTGCTACACATTGATAGCACTGGTTCTACTAAATATTGTGATACTATGTATTGAATGGTGCTAACCAATTTATTATCACAGTTGAGCATAAATGCAACGGTATATCATGAAGAATATACACTTCCATGTACCTTTTCATTACCACTCTTTGTGCAATGATGATGACTCAGCAATCCTGAAAACTTAGTAGATCCTTTGAAATCCAAACGAAATGTACTCAAAGGTCCATAAAAGGAAGTCATGTGACAAAAACTCTGAAACTCTTCCTGTTGCTAACAGATATTTGCACTTGCTGGACTATATTTCACAACAACAATCTAAATTGCTGGTATGAAGAACATAACCACAATTTGCAAAAATAAGCAGAGAAAAAGGGAAATATTTCGACTGGGGGAATGACCAGAAATTTCAATCAACATACCAGCAGCGTAGGCTTTAGCCTTTCATAATCTATGCCTGTCATGCTTCGACCAAAACATCATGTTATACAGCTGATAAATCGATAACAGATGATAGGCAAACACAGGTTTGCTTCAAAGTCTAAACCATGACACATGAATTAACTGACCAAGAAACATTTTTCCCATGATATGGAGCATGACATCCCTTCCTTGTAGGAAGTTAATGACTGACTTCCCTTTTAATAGTACTATGCATGCAAGATAATAACCTCATAACAGGAACCTATAAAATTACAATCTTGAATTTGCAAAAGAATAATATAACGAGCGCTGCAGTAACAGCGACACGCCATAGACTAATGCTAACGAGTATGTACTAGGTTATAATGAGGCGCTGCACTACAGTTAGCCTGCAGAGGAGACCCGCTCAAATTTAAGGTGTATTAGTTTGGTGCTAAACATAATACATGCAAATATGCAAATTAAAATACAAAATTGGCAAAAGCTGCTAGCTTTACATGGCATACATGTACTAGTATCAAAAAACAAAACAAAAATTCCCAATATTTTTGAAAAGCTATAGTTATATAACCAAAAAGTGATCAATTACAGTTTCCCAATGCCGATATATTAATACTGCCAAGTTGCTAGGTTGAGGGAGGGCATTGCCCTGAGGGGAGGTCAGATAACGCTTGAATGGGCGGATTATAAATGATCT
The DNA here is from genome assembly GCA_000934455.1 of Apostichopus parvimensis. Lineage (NCBI taxonomy): Eukaryota > Metazoa > Echinodermata > Holothuroidea > Aspidochirotida > Stichopodidae > Apostichopus > Apostichopus parvimensis. The sequence goes on from KN884046.1 coordinate 19,607, forward strand.
GATCCTGCGTAGGTACATGTGTACATTCAACACTTGATACTCCTCATGTTCCTTGATCATGATAAAGGAGAGCTGTATCATTACAGCTATATCCACCAGAAGGCCATTAGCCACCATTGCATACCTTTCATTGGTTTGTTTTTCTCTCTTTCCCTCCCCCCCAACCCCCCCCCTCTTTCTTTCTTGGCCTTCTTCTTTGCAATAAGAAACTAAAAGACTTACTTAAAATGAAGTTCCTTGAATGTGAAGTGTGTTTCCACTATTCCAGTCGTCTTGACTCTTGTTCTTAGAACATCTTGTTGTGTTGGGATGTACCCAGGCGCTGACAGACGGTCCAAGGCATTTAAGTAGCTGGAGAAGGGAACATGACATGAGAAATGTCATTCACAATACAGCAAAATAACAAACACATATTGGCCTCAACTTCAGAGACAACAACAACCTTTGATATGCTCTCATTTGAAACTTACCACTAAGCATTGTTTTACAAAGACATAAGTTCTTCTCTCTGTACAGCCCCCCCCCGGCCTCCCCCCAAACCTCCACACCTTCAACATCCCCCCTTAGCCCTCATCATTTTGAAAAGACGTTCAATAGACACTGTCGACTAATTTCCATTTTCACTCTCCTGGGAAGGTTTCTTTTCAGTGATGAAAACTGTAAAATGATGACAAACAAAGGCTAGAAACTAGGCATGAGTTTGTATGATCATCAAGTATGATCACAAGTGGTGCACTGTGACTATGCTGTGTTTGCACCATTGTTATCGAGATACCTGGACGTTGTTACCTTGATCCACGTTTCCAGGTTGTAAATTCAAAAGATACAAAGTGCAACCATTCCAGCGTTTAACGATTGAATAAGGAAGTCCGATGCTCTACTCTCTTCCTATCTCTTCTACACTGGATCAATACGTAGCATGACCCTGCAAAATTCCTGTTAATGAAGATTAGCCACGGCCTTCGCTCTGTGCGACCAAACCACCAGATCATATCAACACGCTGTCCACATCTACAGTATGGGTACTCTAATAGGTGTACATTTAATGTACTATACTGTTGTATCTATTGCTACTCAAAGACTGTGCATGTCTATGACAAACAAGACCAGTCATTAATGTGAAATATTATCCCCAATTTAGTATTAAATTTATCACTGTCATCCTTTCTACGTGAAATGTTTAGACTATAAATCTATTAGCAGCCTCACATAAAGTAGTATATACTTTGTAGAGTAACTACCATTAACCCTGCATCATAAATTATTTGTACTTCACTTTGCTAGATAAATCTCAGATATTTGCTCTGAAAATAAACAAAAAGCAAAAATACATATATCATCTGTTTTATCCTGAATGTCTCAACCAATTAGGGTTGTAATACCCAGAGAAACACTATACTATATGCCAATGAAACGTACAAAACTGAATTTGTCATATATACGTTCACTTTTTAGAAGAAATTCCAATTCACATCCAACAATCTTTTATCGACTCTGATGTATCGACTGCCATGTCCACCCCCAACAGGCCTTTGTGATAACATCAACACAGACTAAGTAATTGTAAGCTTGTCGTCAATATTTCCTTTGTTTCTCTATACACTAGACGCCAGCGTATCCGCAGATCTCGTCACCCCATCGAAAAATGTCATTTCTAACACATACAGTAAAGTCACTCTCCTCAAGTAACATACAAAGTAAAAAGTTACAAATAAAGGAAATGATTTTGTTCCTGAAAAACTCTTCCTAATGTTCACCCTAATCCGTGGCACAATTTAAATGTTATTTCTTAATTCTAATTTATCAAAATTTTACCGACAAAAGGGGCCAAAGAAAATGTTTCATTATCATCATACCACTTTCACAATGCTGACTGTGGTAATGCCTTCTCTCTGTACCATGACTGCATACTGTACATCATCAATACATACAGTACATCATGTACAGTACATTATTAACTAGCAGCCCACACACTAAATTACTTCCATCTGATATTAACAGGGGACACAAATAACATGTACATCACAACAGCTCAGGTTCAAGATTAATATATACACACACACACACACACACAAAAACTTATCTCAATTTCTGCCATATGGATGCCATTTCTCCCCAGAAAGTAAGAAACAAATATTTCTTATACTGTATTACTTATAAGAGTCGCCCTTAGATTATCTAAATGGTAGAAATAAGACTGCTGTACACCCCCACATATGCACACACACACACTGAACACCTGTACGCTTGGATGCTGCACTGAAACTGTTCATCATAATTGACTAATTAAGTATCTAGAAACAGCTGCAAATTTGGACTTTGAAAAATTAGAGAATTCATATTAGCAGATATTTAAAAACATCGCAGGTGACATGTTAGAATTTATATTTTTTAGTACAAATTTGTAGTAAGAACACTTAATTTGTGGTATATACACTCTGCAAACTTAAAAGGATCTTGAGAGCTTTGGTAACACCTAAAGACTATAATTTATGGTCGGAGAACGAGGCGATGAGCAAACCAACCGTTAAAGGCATGATCAGTAGAAATGGAGCAGGGCTGACCTGAACAACCATCAAATGTTAATCACTTATAAATGCCATCCTCTCAGGCTGTAGTTTACCATCCATGAAAGACACAACAACAGTGCAAATGGCAAATCTATTTGGTTACCACGGTGACTGCATTTGCAGTGCAGGCAGGCATCGATGAGCCTACAATTTCATAGTGAGAATATAAAATGTCGGGCTGGTGATGATGAAGATAAAAACGATCGAACGATGACAGAATGAGGTGACATTTTACGTGGGGAAAAAAAGTAGGATCGAGTAGAAACTTTAATGGTCATTTAAGCTCGAACAGACTTACACTTACGTTCAGGAAAAAATCCACCATTATTAGTATCCTATGGACTCTTTAAAATACTGCATCTCGGAAGCAACTTTGATGAACAGCTAAATTTGGTTATAAAGGGGTTTGAATATAAATACAGAGCTTCTTGGTGGAGGTGACTGGTAGGGGAGAGGGGAAGGGGTGGGGTGGGAGAACAGGAGGAATGAGGGGGGAGGGATCCAAGGAGGATAAATGATACTTACTAAGAAGCTGAGTCGTTGAGCTGATACTCCCTTGCTCTACTGAAGCATCCTTGAACTCCGGTGTCTGCCCATAACCGCTTCATGACTCCAGCTAACTCGGGACTAAGTTCACCATCTTCTGCTTGACCAGCCAGTGCAAAAAGTTGCCTTGCATCGTCCTGTAAGCAGATATATACCAAATTGTAAAAAAATTAATTGAGAGCAGTCTCTTTGCTACAATCTCATCTATGAGATGACAACCAGATAGTACAGTGGGGGCTTGGAGATACTACTGCACAGTATCATGCCTCATTCTGAGGGGGCTTCTAACAGTATATAAATTTCCCAATGCAGCACTATACAGTCAACTTCAACAACACTGAGAAGAATGTTTCTAATTACACACAGGTACACCAAGAGGTCATGGACGCTAAAAGCCATCTTATTTATCCCTAAAGATATGTCAAAAATCTGTAAAATAGTTTATAATTAAAAATTATTATCAAATATATTAAAATTCTGTAAATAGCTGACAGGAAATACTCCGGACGTGTGTACTCGTGTAACTACCAGCATACATACTGTACATACACAGTAATCATGGACACACAGTACAGTACTGTGCGTTTAATTGTTTTTCCATTCAACTAGTCTAGTGTGAAAGCATAAAAGTAAGCATTCAGACTGTAAGCAGACTACTGTACCCTTCACCTGTCAATTCCTTAAATGACAGATGGTTGCCCTTCGCATCTTAAAGTTAAAGTAAGATTACCATGATCATGTAAATTACACTGGAGCAAACACTCTTATTATTGGTTTTTTATGCATTAACGTCAAGACAGATGGTCAGTCGCCTGGAGAGAGTCTGTTATTTTCAAAACATCTCAAGGGTGCTCACCTACAGTACTCTACAGTACTATACAGTTAGGCTTCCCCTAATTCATAACAAATGTACTTTACAGGTGTTGCTGTACAGTAAAGTACATTGAACCAGAAACCCAACAGGCGAAGTGCTGCATTGCCAGATGCTTCAATATAACACTGTACCATACAGTAAGATGTTTAAACTTTGACCTTTATTTAGAGCAAAACTCTTGCAGTAACACTGTATGGACCTATCTCAACACCAGCCCTGCAGCTTTACAATTGCAAAATTATTATGTCCACACTCTACAAGGTTTGAAGTCTTTCACCTTTTTCAAACTCCACATATATAACATTAGAGTTCTTGCACTCACTAAGGTGAATCTTATAAACATGTAAACCTATATAGGAGTGAAAGCGGATACAAGGCTACGTAACTTTATACGCAAAGTGCAGGTACTTTGATGAACCTTGCTGGGTTTGAACGAAAAGCTTTACAATTAATGTGTCACGGGTTGTGTTCGTCAGCAATGTTTTGTAAATTACTGTACCGTGGCAAGTGAAGCAAGTGAGTCATAAGGCTTAAAGTACTACAATGACAAATTCTACAGTTCCAGAAAATTGAACTTTTCAAGTGATTGGAGTACTAAATATCGACTGAGAAATTTTAGATTGTTTCAATCCACGCCAGACGCTCTCTAACTTGCATCAACATGCTGCAGCTCAACCACTGTACGAGTGTGTAACTGACAATCCTGTTATGTCAGTGAGTACAGTAAAGGGCAAAGTTTTAATGGTCCTCGGGTCATCTGAGACCACCAATTTCTGTTTGGACGACCAAAATCGGCTTTGGAGGTTGTCTGAAGGACCACTAGCTGGTTAAAAATCAAATTCAGACTGCATTGTACTAAAAACCCCAATCTCTCCCAAACAGGAAAAAAAGATAAATTGGTATCACCCTCCATCACTTTATAGATATAAATAGTGGTTTAAAGTCTATGTTGTGTCCCAATGGAAATTTTTCGGCACAAAGCTGACGTTCTGTTCACAAAACCTACACATTTTTCCTACATTGTACATACTGATCGTTCTTTGTTATATATTTTGTTACATTTTCTTCTTTGGAACACCAAAGTTGCTGTTAAGACAACCAGGAGGGAAGAGATCAGACGGTCGTTCAACGGACGACCAGAAACAAAATCTTTAACAAATTTGCCCCGCAGAACGTCAACATATTGATTGCTTTCAATTTGGCAATGCAATAGTAATTAAAAGACCTGTCTCCTAATAGCAACCTCCACCACATGTTCAAACAGATTCCTTTCACAGGGCTAATGGAGCTAAACTTTAACAACCTAAGCCGTAACATAAAGTACATTACCCGTTGTCAAAGCTGAACTATCTTGAAGGAAGCGATAACTCTGATATGTCAGTGCTTGTCATTGACTTCCTGTAATTACCAATGTTACAATCTAATATTTACACTCCGGCAATGACATATATTTCCCAAGTAGATTCAGATAGATCTATATATACCATAGTGACGAGAAAGACTCGGCACAAGCATTCGGTCCGCCAGTTTTCGTTTTTTGACCTTTCGGTACGACGACCTAAACAGTCGTCCGAAAAATGTCAAATAAATGACAAACATGCTGACCGAATTATATCACGATTAATCTGTGATCACAGGGAAGCTACAGTAACGTACAGCTATCCATATTCAGAATTATAGAGCTTTAATGCCTTGATGCTACTGGACCTATGACTGTAAGAGATAGGTCGCTGGAACAGTTCCTGGTGTACACTTCAACACCATTTAAAGTATTGGAGGTATTAGTTTGGAAACCATTCCAAACACAACTCACAGACTTATCATCCACAGTGATGAAAAGAGTCTAAGGTTGAAGAATTAAAGTTTGTTGTTATTGTTGTCTGGGCAAAGAAGGCGCTGACACCACACAGTGTACTGAACAGTAGCCTAGACTTTATTACATGACTATGGGCCCAGCCTATTCAACATTGCTAAAATCTTTCCAAGTGCAATCAAAGACTTTGGAGACCATTTTTAACAACTAAACATATCCAAAGCCGTTAAAGAGGTCCTTTAACCTTGCAAACAATTTTGGAATTCAATTTCAGACACTGATTCTGGAAACCACGCAGGTCTACATGTTATGGCCATAGCTGTTGTAATAAACCATTGTAAAAATCCATAGGCTGTAAAGGTACTGGAATGTTAGTCAGTGACGTCGTCAACCTTTTGTGCAGTTGGGCGCATTGTTCAGAAACAGAAACCTACTATATTATACCAAAAGTACACAATAAAGCTGTAAACAGTTATATATATATTGGAGGAAGCAATTTTTGAAAATTGCTTAGGAAGCAGAAAAATTTGGTACTTTTCACTAAAAATCTAGCCATGTCCACAAAAATAATTGTTAAATAGCATACTGATCATGCACTAATTCATACACAATCTTCTCACTGGGAGTTCATAAGTTCATCCTCCTAGTGTTTGCAGAGATCATTGATGTGGGCTTCATGATCTACTGAATTAATGCCCAATATCGCAGAGATGTTAACTGTTAGCGGGGGCACCAGGAGACATCATGGAGGTGACTCACTAGCTACTTACAGCATGACTCAGCAAGAAAAAAAGAATAGCCCAAAGTGCTTTAAAAATTTAATCAGTTTCACACGGTGGTCGCAGGCCGATACATGATACAAAGGCTGAATCGATATATAATTTTGCAATGTATCGGAACTAATGTATCCGGGTGTCGCGTTGCTAAATCCTATGCAAGCTGGGCAAACTTGCTACTCTAGGTATCCAAAGTTGTACATGTAGCCGTTTTTATACACTGAAGCATACAGTAATAACTCCAGTCTTTCATTTACACAAAATAAAAATGTTTGGCATTTCTTTTCCAGAGCTTAACTGGTTTGCATATTTGCAAAGTTTGATGTAAATTTTGGGAATGAAACTTGCTACAACTGGAAAAAAAAAACAAGAATAGATTCATAGAATGGTAGTGAAGATATTAGTCCCCCCTTCAGAAGCTCATGTGAACACAGGGCAAATTCTTAGGGAATTTTTTGTTGCCTTTTGTCTGAACGGCAAAATCAATTGACCCCCAAAAAATGTAGCAAAATAAAAATGACCAAATGTGTACAAAAGTGGTCAGTTTGTTGAACAGATGTCAAGAACACCAGCTTTGGGCCAGTTAAACTCCCCTTTGGGTTGAATCATAGGGCCCACCAACTACTTTAATTCAATATCTCCAAAGTGGTGGAGGATGGTACCAATTTATCCTTTCAATACCTGTCTAGGAGGGATTTAGTTACAATTTCTGAATCTGATGTAAACAACTTGTTGTCCGCCAGATAACTGCCAAAGCTGACGTTAGTCTACCGAACGAAAAATAAAGGCCTTCCCGGAAGATCGTCGAAAGAAAAATTTGCCCTGCGGACGGATTCTGTTAAATTACACTTGGGCTTACCGCTCTCTCGCTGTCTCCAAAGTCAATTTTGAGGGAGCCCATGGCTCTGATGATGGCAATCATTGATTGGATTGTGTTACTGTAGACCACTGGCTTATACTGCTTACAATCTTCTTCTGAATAGCCTTCTTCGTGGATGATTCTGTCGATTCAAACAAAAACAAGGATACAAAATTAGTGCAAATTGTAACTTGACTCAGAGAGCTCTCCCTCTCTTTTATATATTAGAATTTGCAGACACACTGTACACCACTACTATGTTAATATCAGAAATTGATATGAACCGTGAAAAGAGCACCAAACATAGCCATTAAAAGTGGCAGTGGGATAGACCGGCTGAAAAGGGGATACAAAAACCTCCTTTTGGAAGCGAAAGAGAAGAAAATGGGAGTGGATGCGGTAGGGGACATGGCAGGGGTCACATGGGAGAGATATTGATGGAATGTGGGAGGCGATGTGGGAGAGGAAATGGAGGTAAAGGCATGACAGGCAAGAAAACTGTACTGGTTGCTTTGGCAATTTGCTAATTCTGTGTCGTCAGTAACTTCAGCCCCTTCTCTCTTTAAATTGCACGACAGAAGAAATTGAGAATACACCAAAGAAAAAAAAATATTAAATGTGACTTTACATAGAGTGTGGGTTGATGAGGCCTGTTCTTGTGAAAACTTGAAAACAGTCATACTGTTAGCTATAGAATATTCAGCAATCTGATTTCATTTCATTTCAACACAAATCACGATACAACTTCATTAATAATGTAACAAAACTTCTCTGGAAATGACCTAGGCATTTTTTCCCCCTCAACTAAACAAAAACTATTGTAATGTATGTTAAACTGTAACAAGAAACTTGGGCAATGAAGTTCTGAATCCACGGAAAATGGACATTTTCTGTCATGTTCAAGAAAAGGTCAAAAACTCATAAATGACTGCTTGGGCACAGCCTCTTTGACTTGCAAATATCACAGAAATAATCACATTCATTCGAAGGTCATTTGACTAACTGTATAAAACCTCATATATGTTTTCCTATCTGAGCTCTTTTTGCTATATACTTTAATATTTCACCATTGACACTGTATGCCATGTACAGTAATAGAGTGAAACGGTGATGTCTCCTTCTTCGTCGTACAAAACTGCTTGCAACGTGAGCAGCTCGTTCAATTTACTCCTTCGCAGTCAGATGAGTCCCTGACAAACTTTCCGGATTCATCACCAGGGTAACAAGGTAAAAACTCATTGATTATTCCGGCTCTGCTCATCTCGTGAGGAGAGAGTTATTAACATGTTGACTTAAAAGAGATGACGAAATACGAAAAGTGTCAACATGCACCTGCCTAGGCCAAGTTATTGCGATGTGAATTCTTTTAGTCTATGACACAGGCGGCTTGTGAATTGGCATTA
>KN884046.1:28712-40240 GCA_000934455.1 Apostichopus parvimensis
ATTTTATGATGTGAATCTACAGTTGCAACAGGCAGAGCAGTGTGATTCACATTCTTTGTTTATAAAATATTACAGCTCAGGCTTCAAATTATGCAGCTTTTACTCCCAAATGGTGTTTTTGTAATTATTTCGTGGAATGAGCTTATCCTTTACATCTAATCCAGAAGAAATCTCTCTCTTATAATTGTCCCAGTAGAGAGGAGCTAGAATTTGTCTCAACTCCCATCAGGAATTACTTGTGTAAGGTTTTCCTGTGAAATTAACAAATTAAAATTAGACATCACATGAAAGCAGCAGTGTAAACACACATAATAAAGACTGCGTTTTTGACGAAGTTGTCCTTCCGTCTCTTCACCTGATTAAAGAGTAGAAAGATAGCTTCTATTTGATTTTTGCGTCATCTCCTTTTCCACTATTTTATGATTCCTCCTCATCTGTATAGTAGTGCAGTTCACTAAAACTCACATGGGGAATGAACCTAAGAAAATTCTTGAAACTCTTTGCATATAATTTACTGAACCTTTGACTGGGCGTACAGAATATGTTTACTTACAGCGATTAATGCTGAAGGAGAAGGGGCCTGAAAATTACATGTCAGGCTTGCTTTGTTTCCATAATGTGAAGACATGCAACCTCCACCAAAAATGGAAACGTTCCCCGTATCTGCCTCATACAGTATGTTAGGTTAATGAAAAGCTCATTTAATTGTATACACAGAGGGTATTACAGTACTGGTGTATACATGTGTATAAGGTGGGCAGGGTGAGTGGTTGAGCAACTACTGTTCTGTAGTCTGTATGCAACTCTTTTAACCTATTGGGGACATACATGTAATGGGCATTGTTCAAAAGAATTTGCAGTTTGACAGTAGAAAAATGCAGAAACTGTACAGCATTCAGGGTATATTTATTACATAAACAATATTACAAAATTACAAATTCCATCAACTAAAAAATATAATTCAAAAATAATTCAAAAAGCGCAAAATTCAATAGCTCTGAATTATTATTACCTGACATGTTAATCGTGATTAATGTCGTGCATCATAATTATCTAAATTTGAATCCTACCGTACTACCAATATAGCTATGCCATACTTCTAAAACTACCTAACTTTGAATCCTACCATTAACAACGCTATCCACATTTGCCATAGATACTACTCTACTGTATATTATATATGGTAAAATGGGTTTGCACAGTCACACTCTTCTCTGCAGGCAACTAAACTGTCCAATTTAAGTTTCATTGTCCCTAGAGGGAGAGACATGTACAGAATGACACCGCCACTCCAGTATTAGCAAACTAATATCTGTCACATACACTCGGCTATCAGACTGACAATGTTCAACAACCAGCACCTCCCAAGTGGTGTCGATGCAAAAAGGCAACTGAAACGTGAAATTAGAAGTAATAACTGATTCTTTCTGGGCTGTTGCAGCAGTTAATTTTCGGAAATGTACAGTATACTACTGACAACTGAGTTGAAAATTGCTTGACAGATCTATGTTCTGTACTGTATACGAGTTGTCGGTCTGTCTCCTGATAAGGTTTATACAGAATTGGCATGTACGGTGGTACTTCATGCAGTATGTAGACAGGTGTCCCACTGAGTGCTGTTTCTATTTGAATATGGTAATTTAGCGACAATAATAAGGTCAAGTCAACTTTCACACTGTTTTTCTATGTAAGGATTGGTCACAACTGATCCCTTCCACCAAAGCAGATGGCATTTTTCTCAAGTTATTTAGACCTGCTACCGATAACAAACTGTATACAGTGGGGAAATCGCTATTTACTAGATCAAACAGATAACTAAATGCAGAAAAGTCATCTTTTAATGCCACAATGTTCAATTTAACAGAATACTGTAGCTGACATGACTAGACTGACACTATTGCGGGATCAAATCAAAGTTTTGCATCTCTTCTCAATTTCATTTCTTAGGGAACATTTTCGCTGTACAGTCCCTGTAAATTATGCAAAGCTTTGTCATGAATTTCAATAACTTCAATAAATATAAGGATATCTAGAATTTTTAAGCAGAAACTTGGCTAGTACTGCATGTTCCACACTACTGTACAGTTGCCTAAAAATGGATCGCACCTCCCACACCAGTCATACATAGAGAAACTCCTAAGTTACAAAGTGCATATCTACCGAATATCGCAAACTTGTGTAAATGTCTGTTCAGTCATGTAAGTCCTACAGTATATATATGCTGTTAGACATCAATTGAATGTTCCTCGGATATATACTGGGTCATATGACCAGAGGTGAATCCATTCTGCCACTTACACTGTGTGCGTCACTCTTTCTAACACATCTTCTTAGAAACCTTACCCTGCAACTCTATGCCTTCTACCTGTATATCCAAATACTGCATTTACTGTCATGAGCACTACAGTATAAAATATTATTAAAGATGATTTTAATAGTATGCCATGGCATGAACATTTAAAATGTTTATCTTACGGTAAACAGCAGGAGAAAGAAAGAAAGAAAGCCAAAAACACTCCAATAACTGCAATAACTTGTCGTTTAGGGCAATTACTATGACGATGAAAGACGTCTTTTGTGTGATTATCTGTTTTAATCATTAACAAGATAATGCCTAAGTAAGGTCTCAACTTCATTAACAAAAGAAACTGAAAATAATTGGATTCTTGAGAGGCATTAATTAGACATCCTCAATCATCTTCCTCTACGAGGAAGACAATTACTGCACTGAAGTAGTGTAGCTAATGAAAAGCTATCCAACTTACTTTTCAGGGGTTTTTTCTACCAGATTTTTTATGATTACACATCATGCTATAATGGGTTTCTAATTACATGCCTACAGTACCTTGTGTTGTTGTTGTTGTTGTTTGGTTTTGTTGTTGTTTGGTTTTGTTGTTGTTTGGTTTTTTTCTCCTCATCTTAACTGTCATTATTTTCATCTCCTGCTCCCCCCCCCCCCACGTACTTGTTCATAGTAAATTAAAGTATAGATATAATCAAATCCAACACAACATTTTGGTTAAACTGTATTTCGGTATTGTAGTTTTTCACAACTTGCTGGTAAGCCTACGCACTCCACCACTATTATATGAAGCAAACCTTAGGACATTAGCTCTGCTTGAAGATCATCAGAGCAGCACCAATCTACAATAAGTTACATCCTTGTTTCTTCTTTTCAATGTTTAGTGATGAGATCTTTCTTGCCATTTTCTGTTTATGGTTTGCTCAAGTTCATTTCTCACCTAAAGTGCTCTCTTCAGGGTTGAAAGGTCACCACAAACATTTTTTGGTAGGTTCCTATTTGTAACTTAAGTAGTCACCACTGTTTTCCAACATTCAAGTCTTCAACAAACACAGATCTACTTAATGATACAGAAAATTTCAAAATTTCAAAAGTCTTTGCCCTGATTTGTCTGAATCGGTTACTTGATCTGTTCAAGCCATAAATAATTAGAAATATTCATGAGTTTTTCACCTGTGGAACAAGAAACCCACGGAAAGCTTAGAGTACAAGTTGCTGTACAGTGCATTGTGACTATGTGTACATAGACACAAGATAGCAGCGCTGTAGTGAACTGATGTATGGAGATACAGTAGGTTGCGGTATCCTACACAATATTTGATATTCACAAGCATCTGTTCTGCACATGTATGATAACAAACAGAGAGAGCGAGAGAGAACAATCTGACAATGGATGTATGATCTAGTGCTGATATACGTAATCCATTAATCCCCATTAGTCGCACTTACACTTTGGAAGTTTGTTTAATCGCGCTCAAAACGTAAGTTGCGATTACTCTACTACTAGCTAGCACCACACTTAAACTGCTTCTGAAAAACAGCCTACAGTCACCTATCGAAAACAACACTAATGCAGTTTTCCAGCAAATATCACAAAATTCCAGGTTCTCACAATGATACACTAGCACTGTGGTGTGTTAAAAAACGACTGACTGCTATCGCGCTAGGCTAGCGCCTAGCCTAGAACGTCCTTCTACAGAAAACTCTTGCATACTGATCATCATACCGCTACAAGGTGTTACATCTATTCATTGTTGGCACGTTTGCTTTTATTAGTGCTAGTACTGTAGTTTTCGTAGCCTCTTTGATTCATTAAAAAAAAAAATTGATTTACTATGGAGGATTTTAAGAAACGTTGTAGATTGAAAGTTGTTCACAGTTTTTGTTTTTGGTAGAGGTTTCAACATGATTTGGACACCACACATTAAGAAACAAACAAATATGACAGGGAACCATGGAGAAAGATTTGTTTGACAGTTTCTTCTGCAATGTAAACGATGATGTCATAACTGTAACCGAGTGATCGGGAGAAGAGCTATGCGATTAATGGACGACAAAAGGAGTCGACTATCAGCACTAGTATAATCCTTAGCCTTATAGTAGCCTTACTGATACTGATCCTTAGCCTTACTGTTAACTTAGACTGTTATTTCATACCCAGCTTGCAGTGTAACACAAGGTTCAATCATCAAAGTGTCACATAATTACTACATAACTAATTCATTTCATTCCCATAGCCCAACGGAACTGTAAACATTCAACATCGTTCTTTTCAAGAGACGTTAAGATCCCAACATCAAGACCTGCTTTCACTAACCCTAACTACTGCGCAACATACTAGCCACATAAACGACACGCCCCGTGACGATCTGAACGCTCCCGACAACAGAAAAATGATCAGATTAAGTAGATTCCTGAATGGCAGTATTTAAAACCCCCCAATCAGGAATGAGTTCCAGACTCTGAAAGCATTTTAAAATATATCACTTCCTCTTAATAGCGATATCCTCAGCAAACCTCACGGCAATGTTTGCAATTTGCAGTGAAAGTCTCTTTCACCTTTCTCGCTGATGGTCTGCAGATCGGGTGGGAAGGATTTTATGATGGCAGTATCACTCAGGCCACTGATGATTCTCACTCACTTACTCCGTGCTCACTCAATCATCTGACATTATTCAAACGGTCCCCTTTCACAGATGTGATTTATGATATTAAACATAAAGTGAAATGTTATGTGTGTAGGCGAAGGAGAGGGCTGCTCCCAAAAAACGAAGGACAGTGAAGACTACAAGCCATTATATTCATGAAGCGGTCTAACGGTAGGTCATATTTCAAGGAAACAAACTCGAGGACATTTTTTCCCCTTCCATTTCATTTTCAAAATGTGTATATTTAAAATGTAGTGTATTGTGTTCTGTGCAAAGAGCCAGTGGTGATATTTGGGAAAATGTTAAGTCCTGTATTAAGCTGTCATGATATTAAAAAGCATTCCTTTCATATTTTGCAATGAAACCAACATCTAGTCAGAATGAAGGAATCAGAAGACCTACACCTTAGATGAACAAAGGTAACATGGTAGGATAAGGCAAGTCACTTGACTCGTGGGTCTATGAGACTTCTACTTGCAGTCGAGTAGGGATTCCTGCTCATTTGGGTCCCAACTCCAGATGCTTTTTGTTTTTCTCATTTTTTCCTCTCACCATCTTGACTGCCAACAAAATCCACTGTTCTTCCAGCTGTGCAGGGACTCCTGCACATTTGGGTCCCAACTCCATCTATGCTTTTTTGTTTTTCTCATTTTCTCCTCTCACCATCTTGACAATCTGTCATGCATTCAAAACCTAACACACCACTGGGATTCGCAACACATATACTGTACAGTACAGCCACATGCACAAAACTCAAAAAGTTTCACAAATCGGCAAAGCCTACAGTAGATAGTATAGATACAGTAGATGATGAGTTTAGGTACAGTGTATCATAATTTTAGTACATCTATTTTTGCTGCCAGAATTTTATCAAAGTGTCTGGAGATACTGAGATGCTGACTTTTCTATATTCTATACATACACTGCATCTACAGTACAAGTAGCCTACAGTAATGCTGTACTGTACGTTAAAATTAAAGAATATTAATAAAATACTTACTTCATTTGTTTTACAATAGTGCTTTTGCCAGATTCCCCTGCTCCTGAAATGACAAAATGAAAAGAGAAAAATTTAAGCCAAAAGTTTTAAAAGACCTTCTGGACAAAGGCTGTGATCACAAATACAGTGTAATGATAAATTACCAAATCGAGTGAGTGATATTTTAAGTCTGCACCATTGTCAACTTGGTGAGCCCTTGGTGAGCCCCAAGATGTGGAGTGAACTCTCGAGGGGTAAGGGTAAAAGGTATGGAAAATGGAATATGGAGTCAGTTTATGGTTGGTATGGCATCATGGAGACCAGTACAAAGGGAGTGGACTCTATGATCCACAGTACTTGTGATACAGCAACAGTAGACCTGCAAACTTCTACAAAGCCCACAAATCAAGGTCTTCCGTGAATACTGAAATACAAACCACCAGACCCCTCCCCCTCCCACCCCCTCTGACTCGATGCTCAGCATGCATGAAAGCCGAATGGGGGGATAGGGGAAAGAAGTTTGGGAAATGGAATATGGAGTCGGTATGGGTTCACTGGGACGAAGTACAAAGGGAGTTGAATCTCTGATCTGCATGAGCTACTGTACAGTACATTAAATTTAATTTGTATACTGTTGCAGCTTCTACTAAATAGTAAGTACTTAATCACCTGAAAACTGACCTCCCTCACCGTGACTTGTTTACTTTGCACAACTGGTACAAGTTAAGCAATTGATCATACTACCCTGTATGTGAACGTTCACAAAATTACACACTACATTGCGTAAGAAATGTTCCACTAATTCAAACTTTCAAAGTGTAAACAGGATATCAACATTACCGGAAAATGATACACTACTGTAATTTATGGAATAATACTATTGCATCTAGCTTGAAGCCCAGACACCAAGTCTTGGAACTGTTTTACAGTACTATTTTTGCGATACCATCAGTAGCACATTAAAGTACAGGACTAATGTAAAGACAATTAAATAATCAACACTAATTCAGCTAAGACACAATCCTCTCCTTCTTAAGTATACTGTGGTTTGAAAGCTGTGAAAACGCTCAGGTTTTAATAGAAACAAACAAACAAGATTAGGCGACAGTGGAAATTTCTTACAGGAAATGTGTTTGCGCCTGTGTGTGGAACTTCCACATGGTAGACTCCAAAGGTAGAGGAAGTGAGCAGCAATGGTGGCACTGATAATATAGTAGGGATCACAGGATCATGGGTTATATTACATAAACATTACTATGTACAATAACATGTGGAGTTAACTTGGATGAGAAAGTTAATGAGCAGCAGGAGGGCATTGGAGGTAAACGATATTATTTACCATTTTCATCATTTTGTTGTTGTTGTAAAAATACAGATATTTCACCAGTAACGCTTTCACATACGTTTGACTCATGGATGTGATCATACCTTTAACATACACAGTAATACAATGTTTCTTGTAGTACTTAATATAACTGTTATCTGGATGCAATGTACTGACTAGGCTACCACAAAATATCGCATTTCAGAGACGTTGTGATTTCCATGAATTGTCTAAGAAGCATGTTTCTTTGTGGATTGGGGAAGGGCAGGGGAGGCATTGCTTTCTTCATTAGTCATATTATCACAGTGCTGCAATATGACAATTGATTTAATTCCTCCGTAACAGTTACTAATCACTGTAACTAATTCTTCAAGCCTCAAGCTGAAATTAATATTTTCACTGTAGCTACCAGCTACTGTACTATTCATTTAGTTCTACTGGAATACTGTACAAGTCAACTAATCAACTGCTTCTTCACATGGGCTCCCCAGCAGTTTTCCAATAATGTCTCCATACTTCAATATTGTGTCTTCTTCTTCTTTAGACACTGTTCATCATCTCGTTCCGCTAGTGAATTCCCGCAAATACCCTTTTGTTTGTAACAAGCCATCCATGAATTATTAGTTCAGTTTTCTGTTTCACCTCAGGGAACATTCTCTCAAATATGATGAAACATGGTTAGACTTAATTGTGATGAGATCCAAGTTAATATTACAAGGTTGCCATCTCATTGCTTCAAATTTTATTCATCGCTGGATTCGTGGAAGAACCTTCATCACTTGTTATCTTTCACTGCAACTTCCTTACAACGTGTTAATTTTCAATGGGAAGCCTGCCAGATAAACATTATCCAACGACTCTACACTGTTGCCACAATTTGTCGCTGTCCGTCCAATGAAATCCAGACCTTACTGGGCAGACAAAATCAGCCAGTTTGCAGCATCCTGTCACAATCTAGGTATACTGTACAGTAGATTACAACAAGCCAATTCTTAGTCGCAGCTAAATATTGATTACGTCGCCATGTATTGCTTATACTGTAGAGAGGGCATTCACGGTTGGACATTGTGTATCTATACTCTTGACTGCATCCTTGCGAATCTTTACTGTGAATGTCTCAATGTAAAACCGAAGCAGAAAATACAACGATAAGAGGATTGCCTTTCAGCAGGACATGTATACTGTACGAGATTTGAAAAGTTGTTGCTTTGATGTAACAATTCATGTACTCTACAGTAACATACATCCATCACTTCATTAGAGGAGGACATAAATCAACTCAGGCTAAACAATGGATGAACATTATAAGTAAAACTAAGGATGAATACGCGCACAATGGAATGGAAAAGCTAACCAATGGAGACGCTGAAAAAACAGAATCAAACTTAAGACTTTCAACCAAGAAATGAATATTAAAATCCATTTTTTAAACCTCGCAACACTGCACTGCTTCTCTGTCATCATCATTTCAAGGCTTTCAGTATGGAAAGTTTGGTACCAGGAGTACAGTACTGAGTCCATAAATCCAAATCATGATAAGTACTAATACAAGTTCGTGTACACATAACAACTAGGTATTATAATAATACCATAAATATTTTTGACATAAACTAAAGCCTTTAAATACAGAGGACCAGGTTTCTTACACAGGTCTACAATAGTTTATTAAATAATATCTGTCATATGGCAGCTTTCAGGAATGTCATGATGATTTTTGTAATTACTTTCAATCTAATTTGCAGGTTGCATACTACACACAAGGTCTATAGCAAACTTTTCAGTTTCCCAGCATTTGTTTGACAGCCCCTACAGGCTATCCTGCAGTGCACATGATGTACAATATTCCAATGTACGTAATGTAATATTATTGGGCTGTGTGCAGTTACAGTACTGTGCAGTTCCTTGTTGTATGCAATTTATTGTCAAAGAGTCAAGTTATGCCATATTGCCAATATGATGGGCGACAATGGCAAGGGCGCTAACGTTACTGGCATAGCATTAGTTTTCAAGTTGCCAAGGCTTATTGTGGACACACTTAATGTTTTGTGGTCGGTCACTTTGGTGGGTAAGGCAAAAATGTCA
Organism: Apostichopus parvimensis; assembly: GCA_000934455.1. NCBI lineage: Eukaryota > Metazoa > Echinodermata > Holothuroidea > Aspidochirotida > Stichopodidae > Apostichopus > Apostichopus parvimensis. The sequence continues at coordinate 38,048 of KN884046.1, forward strand.
AAATCAACATACTGCTCCATTTTTAGATATATATTCAGATATTCTTTTATTAAAACAGGGACATTTACCTTGCCTGAATCACTATTGCTCTCAAACTTAATTACTACTTCTCTCAAACTTGAGCACTAATAAACTCAAACATACCATGCAGGCTGATTACAAAATTTAATGTGGTCGATAGTAGCAGAAGGCTGCCCATAATTGGAGTTATTCCACAAGCATTTTTCGAATTGACTGATATCTTCCAGTTGTCATTGGGATCGGAAAGTTCTCTTAATTCGTATTTCACAATTATTTTTGGTGATACGCTACACTACGTCTGACTCTTGAACGAGCACAACTATGAGTGGAATGTTGCCACAGGGCAACTCCGCACCGAGCACAAGTCTGTATGCATGGTACAGTAGACTGTAGTGTGTGTGTAATCAGTACTTAAGGTGATTGTCCTTGCTCCAACACAAAAGTGTCACCCGAAAGTACGGTCATTCTATGAAAATTGATTTAAAACTCAACGAATACCTCGCAGATTAATCAACGATCCAGAGCGGTTAATCACTGAGAAAATAATACTGAATAATATCGATACTACATATATATTACTGTACAGTAGGTAATGTTCAGGGAATAATTGAGTGTTCAAATTTGATGATAGCAGTATCAGGCACTGCACTGAAGTCTCTTATAACATGCTGTGGTTCGTTCCTGTGTACAAACACTGCTATACTTTACTGTATATCTTTGCACTTGAAATAGCAATATGCCCATTTTGCATAGCAATTTACTATGCAATTCAGAATAAATTATGCCTTGATGGTTTGTTATATAATTTTCTCTCAAAACCAACAGGTGACTGTTACTGCACTGTGCTAAACATGATGGGAATATATTTATCATGAATTATCATATCTTTAACACAATAACTTACAAACAAAACATGTATTGCATCACCGTACTGTAGATATGATGTGAAACTCGCAAGAATAACCAAACAAATTATACATGTATCAAACTCTGTATTAAAACCGAGTAGAATTCAAACCAGATCAAAGCTGTGCCTGATCCCTAGCTAGCTTAATACTGTACTACTGTATGATGTAGCAGCACATACTGTACAGCAATTTGATACCAAAAACAGATCACAGTGACTTTACCGTACGGTTTTAAACATTTTTAGTACTTACCAACTTTAAGAAAGTTAAATATTGTAAACAACTTGAAGCATTTGCAACATCAGAACAAAAAATTCAAGAAAGTTCAGTAACCCTAAGTTTTGCAAATATCACACCGACAATTACAGTATAGTATACAGTACTCACTACTATCCTAGGCCCTTACTACTATACTATTCTATTCAAAACGTCCAAAGTCCGAGGAATAAAGAGTACCAGAACTGTACTCTATTCTAGGTGCAGGGAGTACCTGCACCTGCGAGTACCTGCATCAGGAAGAGACTTACTAAAAGTCTCACTGAGAGACATCTGAAGCTAAATGACAGCACATAGCTCCTCAATCCTCCCCACCCCCCCCCCAACACAGACAGACACAAACATGTCACCCTTTCCATCACCAAGTAACCCTTTGAAGTTGAACCTCTAACAGGATGTACCTTCTCAGATTTCCCAGATCCCTCCCTTCTTTATATTACATATCCAGCCTGTACAAATTTACCTATCACAACATGCAGTCCTGCACCGTAAGCTGATACTAATAGTCCGAGCACTTTGCGTGAGCGCCTTGAAACAACTTTCATAATGTGATAGTAACAAGTCACTTAAAGAAATCGTGACTATGTTCTGTGTGTTTATTAATGACTTCCTTTACATCAAACCACTCTTTCCATGGTCTTCTCATGATTGACCTCAATATACACAATACTTTGGCAAACTTCCTGGTTTGGAGCCAAAAGACTACAAATATCAGTACTGACAATCCACACTCAAGTGTGTATATTATATTGTAGGAGGCTGTACAAGATACTGTAAGGGCAAGTCTCAAATTTCGACATGGTCATTAATATAAGGGGGATACCGAGAAACCACCATGTTAATTCTGTAATTCTATAGTCTTCAATTGCAACAATGACTGTGACGTGTTCAATGTTTATCGTAATCAGCAATGAGCGAATACGCAATCAGCAAATGAGTGAATACGCAATCAGCAAATGCGCGAATACGCAATCCAGTGTAAGGTTTC
>KN884046.1:91874-106739 GCA_000934455.1 Apostichopus parvimensis
CTCCAAACTGACATCTTCTATAACTTTTATTTCAGACAAATAGTTTGATAAATTTCACATTTAATTTAAAAATTATACTTTGTTGCATTTTTGAAAAGCAGCTGCGAATAAATTTGATTGCCAATTTTTGAGTTTTCTTCAACTGCTACGAGATGTGTTCAGCTATGGTACACTATACAGTGAAACATAGCAATGCCACTTTAAGGGATGTTCACAATACTATGCTACAGTGGAGCACCCCCCCCCGACGACGACCAAAATGAAAATAATTAAAGAGATATGGAGAATTAAAATGGCCCTCTAATATTTATTCTTAAACTATTGGCGAACACAGAAAGATAATTTTAATATTAATAAATAGGAGAATCAAATAAAGGTCACATGTGAAATCATTCACAGTTTTGACCGTTTCCATTGGTCTCATTATATTTCCATAGTGGTAAACATGATCACCATCATAAAAATAACGTTAAAGATCAACCTTAGAGAAGTTACCGTCTATACAACTGAGAAAGTGACCTTCAATCGATTAAAAGGTTACCTCCATATGATAGAGAAAGTTACAGACATATGACAGCTCAATTTCAAGTTACCAGTTAACTTTCCATGAATGTTATGGAAGTTACCTTCATATTATTACGAACATTACCTACATACAAGTGTGGAAGTTAGCCTTCATATGACTCAAGGTGACCCTTTGTACACATTATGTGTGTGTTCATACACACACAATACTGTGCATGTAGAAATCACACATTGTATATACACAAATGTATAACATACACTACTGTCTGTGAACAGTACCCATATGATTGTGTGTGGGAAAGAGGCATACAGTACACACTACACACATTATTGTGTGTGTACATATACACACAATCCTGTGCATGCACAAATCACACACATTGTGTATACACAATGTATAACAAACATTACTGTACATGATCAGCACACATATTATTGTGTAGTGTGGGCAAAGAGGCACTGTGGGGAACATTTCCATTCCAGAACAGCTTTCCACCCACGTGCAGAAGATTAAACGAAGAAAAACATACAGCTAACCACTCCGACAGATTTTTTCTTATATTTTTTTCATGAGATGACGGGAAGCGGATTTAAATCTCCCTGGGAACACAGTTTAGCCGTAGGAAGAATCTCATTAGCGCCGTTGGCCACCCAGTTCCTCTGTTAATTTAAAACGCTTACAAGTTTCCTTGTTTTTGCAAGTCCTGTCTTGCACTGCAGTTATATTAAATTACATTTCCAGTGAGTACGCACGAACACAGCATTAAGCAACACGTATATGTATAGGACTCTGCAAGAAGCGTTTAAACGCATGAAAACCAAAACAGTGATTGGGCACTTCAACCAGCAGAATTCAGAATTACTGTCACAGTGCCCTTCCTCTTTCAGTGAATCCCAAACCTATGTATGCAAATCTCTGCTCATCCGATTCACATAATTGATACAAAATAGCCGTCGACTAATAACCCCAACCCGGAGAAATATTTAGATGTAGGGACGCAGATTGTGTGAAAGTCACAGATTAACAACGTACAGATTATCCTAAGATATCCACCATAATTTTCCAACCGAGTTTCGTTCCCTCGGCCTGTATAGAAGAGGAGTAAGTGTTTTCGGTCTAGTGTAAGTGTCTATACATTTCAAGTTTATTTATGACGATGAATATGGAAGAGCGCCATCCCTCTGCCTAACTATTCTTCTAATACTCGTGAGGTTTCAAAAAATAATACAAAGCAAATCTCATGGCAGATATGGTGATGCTATCCCGCATTATACTAAAGCCTTTCATTCGATGAAATCTGCTGTAAGAGATTAAAACGACAAAATTCACCTTTCGCGAGGGGTGAGACGATTTTGTGGCGGTCAGAATATACTTGATAGAATATAAAAGGCAAAGATAGCATTTACACGAAAGAGAAAAAGACTGACTACAAAACAGAAACGTGTATCTATGGTCTATGGTAAGTCTATGGTAAAAACAAAAAGATGCATATTAAAGGTGGAATCATTCCTTTCCCTGTCTTTACAGCTTTATCGTCCATAATAAATTCTTCAAAGTTTTCCAAGAAAATTTGATCAAATCTAGTTACTACTCTATCAGCTGAGCCAATCCTCATGATAACGAAGAGATGACATATTCAAGGCAGGTGGTTTTCAACCTCAAATGAAGGCACTCTTTTTCTGAGAATATGTATTCTGATTAATAAACGTACAGAGAGTGAGAGATAGCGAGATACAAGTTTAATCATACAACCTATCACAACCATCGTTACTTTTCATCTTTGACTCTTATGAGATAGGATGAACTAAAAACAAGAAGCAACAAAACTAAATGTAAAGATACAAGCCAAAACACCAAGCTTTCAATTTACTGGCAGAATTCAATGTTTGAGACTAAAATAAATTAAAAAATAGGGAAACCACCAAGGCCTAAGTAGTAAAAGAGTGGAAAAGATTTGATGGTTCATGAGATGGATTTTAAAATAGATTTCAAACTCACATTTTGCTCCTGTGAGTGGATCATTTTCCAAGAAAAGAAATATACATCAAACTTTACAAGCTATTTTACATGTAATAGGTGCTTATTCACAGCGGATATGACATTTTTCTGCGGCTGCCACCGGAGAGTAAAACCTGTCTCCATGGATTCAAACCGATTTGAAAACTCACAGACCAAACTGAAAGTTAAACAGTGCTGTTATGACTGCAGTCAAAACACTGGCTGTGTTTTACTGGCAGCCAGCCTGCCGTAAATCCAATAAAACAAAAATACAACCGACCGCTCCTTGCTTTCTGTTAAAACATATTATCAAACGTAAAAAGGTGTTTTCCTTTATCTTTTCAGAAAGTGTTCCTACTCATATCTTTGGGTGCAGGAAAGCGAAAATAGACTTACAATACCTGGGACTTAAATACCAGTTTCTGTTTTCCAACATTTCCGTTACCAGGTGCACGATCAACTTGTCGTGAGCACCGATCCAAGTTTTGGCAAACAAATTTTTGGGTCCATTTAAAGACAATCGTCTGGATCACTTTGAAGGTTTACATTATAAAACAATGAATATATTTTCTAATATATTGTACAAAAACACCACACCACATCAAGTCATTTCTTCATTTCTTTCTTTTATTACAGTATTAATCCATATTTAATATTTAAACTCTGGTGAATAAAATCCCCCCAATCACGATCCTGAGCTTCTTCATATCCAGCCTTGCAGGTATAATATACAAAAGTTTCCTCGAGTGTCCTCGATGGCTACGTTTGTACACTTTGTACACAGAAGTAAAAGTACAATGGCTACCATGACCCAGACCCGCTCGTCGGAGTTGAGACCTGCTCTACCTCCAGCGGGGCAGGAGAGAAGTTGCATACATCACAGTGCGGTTTGGATGGAAAGTAACACAGGGTGTTTGCATGAAGTTGCAATGTGTGTTGGGTACATGCCAGAAACTTAATAACTATCAAATTTTTTTTTTATTTTTTATTTTTTTCCTCAGTTGATGCCCCTTCCCTTTTTATTCCCACCCCTCCCATCTTGAACAATATTATGATTGACATAGGATCCTGGGCATAGCCTTGCTGGCCCTAACCTCTCCCACACCCCTACATCTCTGTTTTACCTACACCTCTCCCTATACAAGCTACCCTGGACAGTAAAATAATGTATCTGAATCCTGGTGTAGAAGACCTTAGACTTCCCGTTCTTGGCTTGGCTCAATAATATTTGAATGCAGCAATAATGTTGCGACGGTCGCACACACCGAGGGAACAAACAATTCAAGTGTAGGAATACACTGCGCTTTTGCGTTAGCAGGGGTTGACCAATGGCAACTTGCTAGCTTTCGTACATGCTCTACGAATGCATGACGTCAAAGCACGTTGCTGTTTTACACTGTTAACTACTCTAACTGCATAGTACAGAATAAAATAAAACTGTTAGCAAACTGCTTATCCACTAGAGAGGCTGTGTAAGGGAATGTGTAAAAGTAAGTTGGCCTGACGTTTTGATCCTAGCAGGATCTTCTTCATAGGCTATCTTACTTTTACACATAGTACAGACACATAAAAGTTGAAACTGTGTCCCACACTCTCTTGGATTACTCAAGTGCAATTTCCTCTATGTAATTTGGGAGGTACCTGCTTCTCATTATAACACCAGCCTCTACAGAAATTACAGAGCAGCGTCGGGTCACGACTCGCTTCACTTGTTAAAATGTCTCGGCGAAGAATATTAAGAAAATGCAGCATTTCCATTGCATTGAAAAGTTACTGCATGTTCTTGTTCGACAAAGCTAGCATGATTTTCTTTTTCAGGAAAATACATCCTAAAATTGACTGCATTTCACTAAAATTTTTCATATCAAAAGAAAGAAGAAAAAAAAGAAACAAATTATATAGTCGCAAAGTTTTGAAGATGTGGAAAAGTGTTACTCCCAGAGCCCTATGATGTATGCAACATTTACATATGGTAGTGTAGAAATAGAAATAAAACATGACGGCACAAAATGAAACAAGAAAAAGAAAAAATGGAGGGGGGAAGGGGGCAAAAAGAAGAAGCTATGTACATGATTTAGCAGCTCCGACCAGCAGAGCCGTAAAGGAACGGATCATGAGAGGAGATCCTCCATACTTGTAATACTGCTACGGCGACTACTGTGGTGCGAAGCCATCGGCGAATTATGCCAGAGTAACGCGTCGGATACGACTGGCGAAGAACTGTCCTCGATCATGTCATCCAACATGGAGCTGCTGTTACCCGTCAGGCTGCTGTGGTTCAGCACGGAGTTCTGGTTCGGCAGCTGGTTGTTCGGGTTCACCAGCGTGGCCGACTGGTTGCGGGGCCCGAAGCCGCCCATGGTCTGCATGGGGCTCTCCTGGGGGGCGTCGACTTTCATCGACATGTCAAGGTTCTGCCCGTTCAGCGAAATGAACTGCGTGGCTAAGGCATCAGTGTTTGTCTCCAGGCTGTAAGGGTTCACGTCCAGATTGTTCTTCTTACAGACCATCTCTAGTTCCTAGAAGGGACGGGGGGAGAGAGAGGATGAGAGAAAAATTATGAGAATTGAAAAGGTCACTAGTGATGCCCACCAATTATTAAAGTTGTAAAATATTTGATTATTCATCTGGGAAACTGGGTGGTTGGGGTTGATCTTCGATGAGGTTCTCAATTGTTTGATGACTGTATTTTGTGTACTTTAAGTGCTTCAAAATAAAATAACCATGATATAAATTGGTCGATATTAAATTTGGCTGAGCATACCTGTTACCCTAAGCAGCATTCTCCTACACAGTAACAAGAGAAACCTTGATATAAGCATACCTGTAGTCTAAGAAGCATTCTCCTACAGAGTGACCCCAACTGTCTGTGTTTCTCTTCTGCTTTCATGTGTTGTTCTCTCTCTCGTTGAAGTTTTCGGATATAATCCACCGACATCTTCAAGATGCTGCCCTTGTTTTGCCTCTGATCCCTGCCAACAGGTTTAAGAGAAATAAAAATTGTTAAAGAGTCAACTTAAATTATCGGGTGGATAAAATCCAACTCTGACTCAACAATAAATGTATTTCAAAATGTTTTCTTGCAGTGTGCAAATGCTAAGTGGTTACAAGGAGTTAAGAAACATGGGGGAGTGGGGGGGGGGGGGTGGTGGAATAATTGTCACCTTTTCCTTCTTTGTCTCTAATGCATGTTAAGTGATCAACAATGGAGATGGGGAAAATCAACATATGCTGATCTAGTATTAACCAAACAGTCCCAACTTCTACAATGTACTGTTGGAATGGTGCTGCCTACCACAGAGAGGTAGCTCGAGACATCTTCCTAAAGAATTGGAATTGTGGAATTTGATTAAAACCAGTATCCAAAGCTGCATCCCAGCAGTTAAACTGGAGGAAGGCGTGGCCCAGTGGCGGAGCGTCCATACAGTCAGGGGGGGCGGATGCCCCCCCTGACGGACTCAAATGGACTGCTGGCGCCCTTTTCAGCTTTTTACCACTTTTTACTTATTCGCGATTATTGACTTTTTTATTGCGCCCTCATCTACCTATTGACATTTGTCACCTTTTTTTGGCGATGACACCTATTTATTCTTCGTTTATCTGCAAATTAGCAAGGCCCGGAAAGCTGGTCATTTCCGGCGATCTAGGGAGTATCTTTACTCAAAAATTTTGGTACGCTCCGCGCCAACCAGTGGTGGCGCTCCGCTTAGATAGTGTCGGAAGCGCCCCTACAGACCATTCTCGCCCCCCTTGACCAATACCCCTAGCTCCGCCACTGGCGTGGCCTGACGAACTCTTGATAGAAAGACTTGTCAAAGCTGGACCACTTGTGCCAATTCTTTTTGATGAGGGGATATTTTCAGATGGGTCATAAGTTAATCAAATTGGTGGACAATGAGTCCGACTCCTATGTTCCCATGTGCTTAAATAATGCAACGCTCATCCGAGGTCTCTTTTGAGAGAAAATTTAACCAAGTGAGGTTGGTAATTAAGAGAATACCATAAAAAGGCAAAACAAAACCATCACACGAACAGAAGAAAACAATTAGAACCAAGGCTGTATTTCGAGAGACAAAAGTGTGGGAGAGCATTATTGCCGGCGACCTGACGAAGGCCTTGATAAATACTCGTCAAATCTGGAAAACAGACCCGTGTCGTTTCTTCTTTCTTATTAAATAGAGAATGTCACCACATTGATACCCATCACAGAGGGAGAAACTTGTGTTTCTGCCATTATTCAATCCTATTTTTACAGTTTAAAGCAGCTCTTGTTGGTTTTATCGGCAATTTTTTACTAAACCTTAACAAAACCGTCACCATACTGAGTACTTACTCTCTATAAGGTGACAATAGTCAAACTAACACCCTCCTCCCCCCCCCTCCTGGCCCCCAACCCATAAGGTCATGAAATGATCATTCTTTAGCCAACAATTTTCCAAATTCATTCTATATATTGATAAAATTGCATCATCAATTTTTTTTCAAAACATTTTTGTTTCAATATTTGACATGGACTTCTGACTTGACAATTTAGATACCTGTTTCATTATAGATTTTTTTGTTAGCAACAATTTATTGTAAAAGAAGAAAGGAAAATGCTCCAACGTCTTATTGACCACTCCCTTTTCACAGACCGTTCCAAATCATATCAAATGCTGCGATGATTGACCGGCGACAGCAGCAGGTTCTTGAATAACAACAGACTACCAGGGTAGATTTCTTATTCTATTTTCAGTAGCTCATCGATCCAAAAACCAGGAAGTTGACAGGTACTTACGGATCTGGGGATTTGGGTATCAGAGTTCCTAGTTCTTTAATGCGGTCGTTGATGTTGAATCTTCTCCTGCGCTCGACTGACAAAGGAGGAAGCAAAGAAAATTTTGTTTTTTACACTTTATGTAGCAGACTGTATGTAGCTGACTGTATGTACAGTAGCAGACTATATATATAGTTGAATGTTGTTGGCTGATGGGAATTAAAAAAAAAAATAATATCACCCTTGTATGTCAACCTTACCGACAGTATTTAGTGACGGTATTGTAAAAACGATGATACTTACCTGTCTCCACTCCAATCATGCACTTTCTTATCTACCTAATCTGCAAAGATTGGTTACTCGGTTATTGCATGTGCCCACACAGACCCCACTTTGAAGGAGATGGTGCTAAAAGTTACAATTTTGGCATTACCTCCTTTGAAGCGGGTGAAAGGGGTGCACTTACTTTTGCAGATGAGGTAGATGAGAGATTGCACGACTGCCGTGGAGGCCGACGAGAGATGAGTAATGTATATAGAATGTCGACATAGTCAAGAATCATATGTGAGCAAGAAATGGGTGACCAGAAATACCTCTGATGGCTTGAACATAAAACTGCCATACAAACTAAATTGGATCCTTCATTAATAATAATAAGTAATATTTATATAGCGCAGAATCAGCAAAGCTGCCCAAATCGCTTTACAAATGTAAAACCATTAATGCCAAGTTACCCTGACTGTTAGGGCTTTGGATGTTGTCTACTCCCAACAAGTGAAGATTAAATGTAAGCCCCCTGCACTCCGGATAAAGGGGATGTACAGTATCTTGTGGCTTGAACTCTAACCTTGCTGTAGCAACAAACACATTGTGTGCAGGTTATCAGCATAACATCAAGTGCATTGTTAAACTGGAAGAGTGTATTTAATCGCTTGCCAAACTGGTTACATTCTATTTATGCCACAGTAGGTGAGTATGCAGATCTTAAATGATTCAGTTTGTTGCATAGCAACAGCCCACAAAGTATCTTTACCTCATGTCATAAAATAAGGGGGAGTGAAAATGTTGAGCCACTGGCTTACACTTTTCATCTTTATCTTGGAAGGTGATGCAACCATATCGTAAGTCATACGTCAACAAAAAATTCCTAAGAGAGCAAAGACATATTTGGACCTGTTTGTTTTGTTTTCTTCAAAAACTGACGTTTGGTGTACTAAGGTTTCCATACTGTCTAGTCTGTCTGCTGTATGTTGGGTCATTACTTCAACTGAAAAAAATTCTCAATCAAGTTGTTAAGACTTTCAATTTTTATTTCTGTCTTTCTTGTTTTGGCTATTAAAAGGAGAAGCATAAGTGCAACCATCTTCATTTTTATAACCTATGTAGTGGAAATGCTAATCATGAATGGCAATACCACACAGAGCTCTATGAAAGAGTTGTTCTCCTTTTTTGGGTACTGCCAGCATAGCTTTCAACATTCACAAAGGACTTAAAGGACAAGTAATGTAATGCAGTCCTTTACAAATGTTTTCATCTAAAGGCTTGAGCAAGTCTAAGAATGATATCCCAGAACCCCTGGTACTTCATGTCTTTCGCATGTAGTTTGCTTATATTCAATACTATGTTTATTTGCTATGAACCACACAGCAATTATCTGTCCCTGTTTTTACGTTCACCCATTTAAGAGCGATACAGCAGTATATCACATAGCGCACTGCATCACAGTGTGTTCCATGTTACACACAGGTATACATATATATATATATACATATATATGCTGTACACAGTACGTGCCCCGTACTTGTTGTTAGATTGAGTACAGGAACATCAAATTACCGATAGCACAGAACGAGTCTGAACAAACAGGAAGAGCCAGTAAATGAGAGAGTTACCACAGACGACGAGGTCTCTTTACAATGGGAAGGGATGGTACTTGAAAGTTATACAAGCATTGCGACTTCGATTGGCTTTGGGAGTTCAAAGGAATACGAAACTACGTGACCTCAGCATAAATAAACTAAAAGAGCAGACTTTCTATTGCATATCATTTACGTGGAAAGTACAAGCCATTGTCTGATGGGACCAACTCATTAGGCATGGGGGGTGCACGCCAAAGCTTGAGATGAGGATTTGTTGGATTGTGCAAGCATGAATTGTTTCACAAATCAAATAACCTCGAATAAATAAAGACTATATTGCTGCATTAAAAGTCGCTAACTAAATTTATGCCTAAGAGCCTGAGAGAGATACTCATTAACAGTTATATCATCAGTTAACAAACATCAGCAACAAGAAAATATTCCCAACAGATCTACCTATGGAAGTAAACTATGAAACATTTCAGGCTCTAGTATAGAGCAGTTATGGAATGGCTTGTTCTTATTACAAAAGGTTTGCAGTTGTTCATACCGTTAGTGCGAGTGCTTCTGAAACATGCGAGACGACAGTATAGAGCGGTACTAGCATAACAGAATCGTTTCAAAGAGATCTTACCCAGCCTAGCCATGCTTTGCATACAAGAATAGGGGCTGAAGTCATTGTTGACATTTAAACTGGTGACGCTAAATTACCAGCTAACTGCACCAAGGGAGACAAGGATCAAGTGGAATTTGGAAATGGGACACGACTCCGGCTAGTTTAATAACTAAGGATTCAGTTTTACTCAATCTAACCCTAACCAGAACTACAGGAGGTATCGAGGAACACAAGGGTCACAATGAGGGTGTTTTTTGTGTGTGTGTGGAGGAGGGGGGAGGGGGTAGGATGCTGGAGTGGAGTGGGGTAAGGAACGGAAAGGGTGCATAGGGTGAAAGACTGATATGGGCTTGAGGTGCTTACTCATGTTGTGGTTATCTTTCTTTTGCCTGTCCTTCGCATATGCCCTTAGCTGTTCCTCTGTCAGGGTAATCGGTTCCTGCTTGATGGTCGACGGACACGAGATCGACTGCTGAGCCACTGCCACCGGCATGTTCCCTGATGGCGGAGTGGAGGGGTCCAGGAAACCCTGAGAGACAGTGGGCATCTAATCATTGGATGTAAAGCAAAGAGAGAGAATCACATAATGTACAGCAAAGTAAATGTTAATCACATAATGTAGAGCACAGTCAATGTTAATCACATAATGTAGAGCAAAGTAAATGTTAAACAACATTACGTAAAAAGGTTCCGACCAGTCATGGGCCTATGATTAAAGATTTATCTATGAATAATTTGTTAAAGTAGAAACAAACACACAGACAGACAGACATACAAACACATGCCATTAGTTACCAACGTAGAATCTTTTTTAATCTTTAATATACATCTGCCATACATAAAACAGATCATCCGTCACTGCTACAACTCATTCAAGAAAAAACTTTGCCCACCTTTCTCCGAGGAACGATAAAATTTGCAGAAAAAAATGTTTGATTCGCAGCTCTCGGTCCACATATACCATACCCTCTTTATAGTCCATACATACAATGAATTGCTCTTTAAGGTTATTGCGAGCAGATGCAATCACAGTTTGGTTGATTCTATTAATCTCAACACACCTCTGCATTACTGGGTAACCCATTTCGATCAAAGCAGGAGAACAGATTTTACTATGTAATTAAATGCAGCTTTCGACAAAATCAATAGTAATTCCGCATCGGACAACAAAAGCCGGGCGAGTGGAGCAGGAGGGATGGATGGACGGAAGGCATGTACATGTCTCAATTATGATATTGGAAGCTCGGAGAGCTGGTGGGTGACCTTCCTGCAATAGACAATTTCATTAATTAAATATACGGTATACGAATATATACCATACTACGCTGGCTGTCGTTTCTGCGGGTTCTCTTAACCTACCGTAACGAGAAATGTTTCAATAGGAGACGGGAAAAATTATGAAACTCACATGACGGACCGATGAATATGCAACAATTCTCGGTGTATTTAGTTAAATGATATATAATGTAAAAAGGGACACGGCAACAAATATTTGTACTGAGCTGGATTAAAAATTTGCTCAGCAAAATTGTCCATTACAGATTCATGCCAACTATTCAGCAATAAATGTTTTCTTTACACTGGAGGGAGGGGTCAAAAGGAGAGAATATTGGATGAGGTCAGAAGGGTGGGGGGGGAGGTTTTGGATGAGGTCACAAGGGATTATTGCACAGAGGGGACATTTGCACACTTCACACTTATGTTTGAACTTGAGAGAAATGTTGGTATAAACTTCTAGGTTCTAAGTGACTCGATGATAACCATCATCTCAGACGATGATTGGGTACTTTGGTTTTTCTTCTGCTTCTTGTTTTACTCACCGTAGATGGCATGTGGATAGATGCTTCCTGCAGAAGACGCAGTAAGGCCTCATCTGTGGTGTCGAAGTCGTCGGTGAGAAAATCAACCTACGGAGGAAACGACAGAATCTGAGGTTATGATGCCAAAGAAATTTACTAACGCCGATTATTTAAACAGCTCTGCAAAGAGTTTTGTACAATTTTCCAACACTATCAAACATCGCACATTGCAATACAGGCCATCAGTTTGAAACCTCAAGTTTCGATATGGTTAATAAAAAAAAACTGAAACTTGCAGACCAGAAGAGCTTCTTTGAAAAGTGATAAAATCATCACACACTGTATATTGTCTGGAAATATTTTAGTGTGAGTTTGTTTGAATCGTCAAGTTTCAATAATGTTAAAAAGAGAGAAGGAAAGAAAATGAAATCTGCCTTTTTGTATACATGTGTGACTAATATGTAACTGATATGAATAAGTATTTATAATATCCGTATACATATCATTATCAACACTTACTCCCATATACATTAAAAGTTCGCTAGGTGAAGAATTACATCTCTCAGTCTGTCTATCTATAGTTAATTTGCTTCATTACAGTGAACTCAGTTTGAACAATGCTGGCATTGTTATCGCTGATAATCGCTGATAACTTGTGGACCAAACGACAAAAGCTACTTTGAAAACTGTGTTAAAATCATCGCACACGATATATTGTCTGGAAATAAAATATAGTTATGCATTTACATACTTGTCTTTTAAGTTCTTTGTGAATGTTGAAAGCTATGCTGGCAGTAGGCAAAACAGGAAAGTTGCAACATGTCCCAACCAGCCAAAATGCTATCATTTATTAATTTTATTAATCTATGATGCATGTGCACTGGATGAACATAACATGTCCCTATAGTACAGTATGTATGCACACATTACATAATAACACACAGTCAGATGATGAAAGAGCTTCAGTACTTTAACCGCACACACAGAAGAACAATATGAATTCACAGTCTACTAAAAGTCACATTTTGTACAGTTAAGACCAAAATTTCAACCGGCTCACATATTGCTCAAATTATCCGTTATCTCTCTCAAACGAGAGAAAACTGTTATTTTGTGATTTTTGGGTGATGAAAATTTCAATTCGCACGTAGTTTATCGTAAATATTTATTAATAATAAATATTAAAATATTGAGCAAAATAAGCCACCAGTCTACACTTGCTGTCCGTACTTACTACAGTATTCCAGTAAACTAATGCTACACAATGGAGTGAACTACACAAAACTGGTTTTTCTACTGCACTGTGCGTTACTTTACACATGAAACTTCACTGAATATTTATGTATCCTAACATACAGACAGTCAGACACTAAATATTCTTCCTTTAAATGTGAAGCAAAAGCAAATGTCTGTCTTTACGGAATAGAGAGCAGCATGGTTTTTATATTTTAAAACCTATTAGCATGCACAGAGCTCAGACAGGTACTATATTAATTGTTCATAAAAGTGATGTAAAATATCTGATTTTACATAGGAAAGGTGACAGTATTACTATTATTGTTGAAGGTCAAAAGCACACCCCCCCCCCCCCCCCCTTATGTTTTTTCCACTATTTTTACCTCTAGCATTCAGAGAGTAATTATGAAAGATTTGAAGTTCATGCCACCTACCCCCCCCCCACCCCCTTTGAACTGGTTTCTGGAGGTTACAAGATTCAATCTGAGATGCCTTCAAATTGAATATTTTCTAGTGGAATGTGGGTAGTACACGATGATACCATGCAAAAGCATGTACAGTACTGAATAACATAAAAACCCTATGTGATTAAGCTCCATCAGCCATGCAGACCAATGTAAATGGATAGCCTCCACTATTAAAAACCTCTTTGGTCAGATGGTCATAGCTAAACCGGTCTGATGCAGACAGCAAAGCCGCCAGGGTGGGTCTATATTTTTGATGAGATTCGTGCCAGGTCTGAGGCAGATCCCTAGTGGGGGGGGGGGTCAAGCTCTTCTCTTACTTAGTCTCCAAATCCCCTTCTCACCTTGTCCCAGTTTCAATTCAGAGCTGTCTTCAGTCTGTTAAGGGGGGGGGGGGGGGGGGTGGGGGTTCATATATATTTAACTACACCGGCTCTATCCAGGAAATAAAGCAGACTTTGTTTAACAAATATACCCCCTCTATCTACACATGGTCGAACTATGCAGCCTGCAGGCAAGCTTTGTCTGTAACACACGATGTACATTCAATTCTCAAAATAGCTAAATTAAGGGCTAATTAGATTATTTAAACAGTCTTTACAGCAACAATAATGGTTAGTTTTTAACAAAATAGAAAACTATGAAAATGACTTTAAATATATATTTTAAAACTCAAAGATAAAATTACCTGCTCTCCTTCAGATCTGCAAATCCGGTACTACATTTAGTACAATACTTAATGATATCCAACAATGGAAAATAAAATCACAAAAATACCAGCAAAACAGATCCGGACTGCTTGCAATGTCCGTTCGCGGTCGATCGTTGAATGAGTAAATTTGCTTCTGTCCTAGACTCTGACTAAAACACGACTACCATGCAATAGTTGAGAAAAGCTAAATGCATCCGTAAAAGGTGTGTCTGTATACTATCTCTCCACAGTGCAGGATATTTTTCTTGCTGGTATTTCTAAATTGCATGTTTTACCCCACAGCAAAGTAGGGCTGCATGGCAGTAACATATGAACAAGGAAGGTACGGTATAGATATATATACATGTGCTGAAAATCCCCTTACCACCAGTAACAAACAGTTTGTTCAAAATTCGCTTTTTGTGACCCTGTCTTGTATATGTAAATCCATTCAGGTTATTACAACACATTGTTGAGTGCTGAAAGAAGTGTGTTTTTTTTTATTTTTTAATTGAACTCTGGCAACTTAGGGGGAGTATTTATTGACATTCTTTGATACAACAGTCCAGATAAGATCTGTCAAAGGCCTATAATTACACTGGTGAATTCTCCTGAAAGGTTCCAACAGGTTTGTGTATTGTTGCTTGACAGAGCAAATATAAAAAAGTTGGTCGTGTGAAGGCTGTGCGGGGTGCATGCTACACATCCTACAAGTGTCTTAGAAACGATCACAGTACAAGGTAACAAAAAAAAAAGAAAAAAAAAAGAGGGACAGAGTGAGAGAGAGAGAGCATTAGCTGTGAGACTGGCTAGTGAAGGACAAATCACAAGTGATGATAAGGGTAATTGTTTGATCACTTATCCAAACGACAATTAAATAAAGATATGAAACTTGTACATGTACATATGTATATGCACAT
>KN884047.1:0-25844 GCA_000934455.1 Apostichopus parvimensis
TTGGATGCTTTCTTTTAATATAAATTGACCAAATGTCATGAAATCTTTAGATGGAAAGCATCTTTAAAGATGATTGACCCTTACAAGAGCATTCCATGGCAAAAAATTAATAAGTTAGGATTGAAACAAAACTTATATGTACTAAATCTTTGTGTGAGCTTCAGAGAGGATCTCTAAATAATTTACAGAAAAATGATCCAAATTCATTAACCATTAAAAAAAAAAAAAATCTCGGTCCTTGTGTTGAATACAACATATATATACTAAATATCCACAAGCCATGAGTTTGCCCCCTTTGAAAATAGAAATATGTAAAAAGAAAATGGCATTGAAATAAAATACTTTTAAGTAATGTCAGTCAATGATTGTCATCATTGTATTTCTATACGCACCATATTTATATTGCAAAACGTTAATTGTGTCCATTTTGTGAATGGATAATGTAGGAAAACTGCATGTCCACTTTGTGACAGAGTTAATAGAATGGTGTATGTGTTACCTGGAAGCCCTGCCATGCAACTGAATGTAGGCAATTGCGTGCAATGTGAACCGATTGCAAGACAAGGGCAAGTTCACTTGAAGTAGGAACGGCATAATTTTACGGCAGCTTTACCAAAGGCACAAAAATGAGACGATATCTGCCGAAGATGCTAATTCTAGTTATAGGCTTAAAGCAGCTACGATGTTTTACATTAGTTAATTTCACGTTATCTTATTCATGAGGGTATGACATTAACGCAATAAACATATTTCAGGCTTGGAAGACAGACATTTTAAGTATTAAGATGAATTGCATTGAAGTCAAATTGAACTCAGATACTGATCTAGTTCCAATCGATTTATTAGACTATAAGAAACTTGAAATGTATCGTAGTGTTTGTTATTCTTATATTTAATACAAACCATTGGCACTTCTTTTTAGGCTTTCCTTGCAAGACAGCTTTGTATATCTAACTGCCAATGAGTGGTTTCGTTGGTTAGTTTGGAAAACGATATGACTGATCGTCAATCAGTAAAAACACTTCACAACTGATCATTTATACATATTCATGCCTTTAAAACTTCATGTCCAAAATCTTTGGTAAAATGTGCACTTTAATTTACACAAAAGTATAATACAGTAATAAAAATTTAAGCAGTTAGTTGTCTGTGATTACCATTTCAAACAAACCTGCCAAGTATTACTGGAAAACAAAAGTAAGCCGGAATTTTTGAAACTGCTTAAATACATCCCCTGATGTACATTAAATTTGCCACCTACTCATGAAGCCATCTGATTGTAATAACAGCTAACACCCCAGATATTTATCCACACTAAAGTTAGCAACAGACAATCATTTCATTCACTGAAGAAGATCTTGTCCAGGCAGCCTATCTGTTGTATTATTTTGAGAACGTAGTATTGAAAATTGAAAATTGAAAAAAAAAAATTATATCAACACCAAAATCTCCTTTAAAAATAAACTTGATTTATTTCCAGTGTAGTAAGGTTGGAACCCTAGACAGTCTGTTAAGATGGAGCCCTAGATGGTAGCTTCAGTAACCTGCTGGCCAACCTCCTTTGCGCGTGTCGCTGTGGGCATCGTACCAATTATCCTCCAGCCGCATTATTCCCTGGACGACGGCGATACCGGTGCTCTTGGTCATGTTGTGTCCTTTCTCATCACGTAATCTCTCGACTATATTCTACGAAATATCAAGTGAGCACACGGATGAAAATCACAGAACTTGAAAGGAGTCAATCAATGTTTATAAAAAATTTTAAACAACCATAAATTTAGGACCAAATATTATACTTCATCAAATCAAAATCATACTGGAAAACTTTGCTTACAACATGGTACACTGATGACTATTTATACTTTGAAGCAGGCACACTACCCAAAATTAATCATTATTTAAATTGTTGCTTAGTAACATGAATAGGCTAACTCACATATTGTTTCATTGCAGAAATATGTTTCTAAAATGTATTTATTTGATTTAAGTACACCATGCAATATGTTTGTGATGTCGTACACGAACCACACACATCAAACTGTCATTGTAGTCATTGGTTTTCAGTACCTGTTCTGAATTGAAATAATTGTTTCATTATGAGCAAACCCACTGACTTTACCCAACCATCATATTAAACATACAGTACTGTTGTCACAGTAATATTATTAGTCTCCAAGGTGATGCAATCATTTCAATGTTAGCGAAAGGCGAGAGCAGTTGTCGGTGTTGCCCAAGTATCACATCAAAGATAATTGCACCAATTCTGCAAGCATAGAAATAAACAAACTGCATCATTTTATACCTCCGTCGAAAAGAAACGGTGCTTGCTACTACAAAGCTGAGGGGTTGGATCAATGTGCTGCAATCCCCCAAACCGTGTATCACTGGATATGTTTTCAGACGGTGTTTATTCTCAAGTTAAAGGAAGGGCTAGATCAAAGGTGTTTTTATACTCACAGAGTTAAAGTCTGCTTCATAGAAAGCTGCAGTCGGCACTAGTTGGTCGTGAATACGTGGTCTTTCTATCGCAGACTCGAGGTCAACTCCCAACCACTTGGTGTACATGATAGCCTGTATCAATACAAGGAACATCACAGACTTAATAAACAGAGGAAGAAGTTTAAAATCAGTAGATACAAAGAAAAGGAAGAAGAACACATTAACTTAAGACTCTCAAATAGTTACACGTTTTTTTTCCATCTTTTCTTTCTCGTTTTAGAAAAGTCATCGGAAGATTGCTCACAAGTTTCATAATTTTGTTCTCACTGATGACGTGTTCCCTCTGGATAATAGTAAAGCATTCACTTACAAACATAGATGGAGCATTGGTTGTCAGAGACGAATCATTGCTTGACAAGTTCACTGGTCAGATAAATTAGGACCATCCTTTGATTATGCGGTGAGATGAACAAGTTAAAACAGCAACCGGCTTCACTTATATCTCTTAAAGTAAATACCTGTAAACTTTTGCTATAGAGTAGTTTGTGAAACCAGGAAATTCAATATTGCACCAAAAAGGTGCAATTGACAGAGAAGATGAGCCTAATTTCCACCCAGTTGTGACAATGTTATTCTATTTGATACTTTCAGACACACATGAAAGGTTAGGGACAGTTCATACTGTCAGTATGAATGCTTTGAAGCATGATATGGGAGAAGGATACATAGTGACATTAGCAGTGGAAAAAAAATTCCCAACTGGCTGTAAGTTACTTTTGCATTTCTATTAGACTGAGAAATGGATGATAGAAATTCTACAATTCAAAAACAGAGCAACAGAAGCAGTTACTTCCCAGCTTTATACTTTTGTTTCTGTGATACCGAGAGACGTATAATGAAGGCCGGGACATAAAACCAGCTGCCGCTGCTGGGGAACAATGATCAAAGCAACCCCTGTTTGATTCACTCACTCACTCGCGACTCACTCGCGACTCACCGTTGCCACAGCAGTGGTAATCCTGGTGCCTCCAGACGCTCCCTGTACTTGCATCACATCACCTAATCCATCTATGATGATAGTCGGGGTCATTGATGACATGGGGCGTTTCCCAGGGACAATGAAGTTTGATGGTGATGGGGGGACTCCAAAAAAATTCTCAGCAGCAGGCTGTGAAAAGTCGTCCATTTCATCATTAAAGATGATACCTGTCCGGCTCCCCCTAACTTTTGATCCAAAACTGAAAATTAAAAAATGCAGTTTTTCATTACTCTAATTTACTCCTAATTCTAAGTAGAGGGTGAAAATCATAGGGAGCTGTGATGACTACAAAAAAAAAAAAAAAAAGAACGAAAAAGGCAAGAGGGGGAAATTTTTCATTAATAACAGCTGGTGCAAGTATTTTGATGGAAAATATCATAAAATTAAGCAAATGGAAACAAACATCTTGCTGACATGTGACAATATAAAGAGAGGTGGAAGTTGGGAAAGAATAAACACGAGCAACTAAGAATAAAAGATTGCTGAATAATCACTTTTGTGTACTTAAAAGACTTAAGGCAAAAGAGTCCATATTAAAAAGCAGTGTTTCGTAGTTGGTTCCAATTTCTGGCAAATTTTTGCAATCTCTCTGTCTGCCTAAAGCTAGTATTACAACATAAGACAAACAGCTAGATTTTTTCTCACTGCATGAATTAATTAATTAGTCGCACGTCTAGACGCTTCTCGGTAGCAGCATTAGTAATTGCCTTAATTATTGAACTGCACTGTTTTGGATTCAAGTACCCGGTAGAATCGACCATTTACCCACACCCTGCTTCATTTAGACATGTGGAGTCTAATCGCCATCGCCATGGTACTGAAGAAACGACACTCTAACACAGAGTGCACTAGCAGCTTACTATAGATTAATTGTGCTAGTCGCAGCACAGGCACTCCCATCTGCATCTACGACTGACAAATGAGAGGTACCGGAATCTTCGTCGTTCAGGAAAGCCGGCTCATAATATTTGTACGTGTGAGTTTTGTCGTCGGTGATCTTGTCTCGCATCTCGTCAGCGTACTCCTGACTGATCATCTCTGCAACGAACTACGAGCCAGAGAGGGGAAGACACAACATAAATCAATTAATATCAGATTTTCAACTCAGACTGAGGACGTGAACATCGTGCAAAGTTATATTTACACAATTTCGATGCTAACAATGTTGACTTTCTCATGGTCTGAAAGTATAGTTTAGCAATAAAATAACAATTTGTCGGTCAGATCGCCATCTAAATTACTTGACATATGGTTGAAAAATAAACGTTTTTTTTTTTTTTTTTTTAATTTTGACATAGGATTTTTTTTTTTTTTTTAAAACAAATGTGCTTTATCTGTGACATTATGTTGATACGACAGCTGTGAACACAGGGTAGACAGGTAGATGGCAGTGGGTTTTTGGGACTGCAATGCTCGAGTTTTACAACTTTGTCGGGCTGCATAAACCATTTTGGTACGAAAGATACAAAGGAAATGTTATAACCCTTTCGACTGTAGTAATTATGAGCAACAAGGGAACAAAATCATGGCTACAAGAAGACATTGTACGACATTCATCTGTGAAGCAGTCGGTTTATTCTTACAGTTCAGTTTCCTCTATTGTTTTATTAGAGTGACTCAGCATTTCTGCCTAAACAGTAAAGATCTTCTGTCTAGGATATAAGGTTTGGGGAGTTTCGTTGTTACTGTCGTAAATTTGCTGTACAGTTTTATCTCAGGGTGAGTTGACTAGACAACGGAAGCCGCCATACTGTTGTGATGAAGCTGTTTAGCTAGCTGCACTTGTATTTGAAAGAGTTTAGGCAACATTCTCGCTTGTTAATGTTGTAAGCTGAAGAACAATGAGAGTTCTCCTTGCTAACGCTAGCTTAGAGTAAAAGCTACCTTGGTTTCGAAAGTAGAAGTGAAGTATACAGCTTGAGGGTGAGGGAGGGGGGGTTAGCAGGTATTCACGAAGAGAGTACTTGAGAGTGAAGATTCGTTTAACTGAATAATTTCATCCAACTTACATCCTGGAGACCTTCAACGTAGTCCTCATCTCCGAGTGCTGACCTCTTAGCATACGCAAACTTGAAAGCCTCGATCATTCTGTGGTAGGTTAGTACTGATCTATCGTTGTTTGAGATACTCTCAGGAGTCAAATCGTAACCTACATGGAATAATGACACAGCAGCAACTACTGTTGAGAGAGCATGTACTTATATGGATCCCTGATAGATTGCACTCCTTCCCACAGATAATACAAAATATTCCATTTTTGATTTCACCATGTTTGTATTTATAGCACAGTCAATTATTAAAGTTGAACCAAAGCTGAAGGACAACTCTGGTTGTGTGATATTTCACTGGGCTGGACTTAAGTAACGAACCAGTTTATTTAGTTTTATAATCTAGTCGGCCAAACGTTGGTGCAATATTATCGGTATACTAGCCAATACACTGGGTAGTTGCTGATTAACAGTTACTACGTCTCTTTGTGCGTAACATGTTTTGGTTTATACACAACTTTGTAGTCTCACATCTTAAAATTGTCTGCAGCAGACATCAAATCTACTTATACAAATTTTAGCTATTACCATGTACACCCAATAATGCAGACATATTGCAGCATTGAAATACTTTGGTAATTCAGTGATGGGTATACCACATTGCACATGCACAATAATTCATGTTTGCTTTGATCTGTTGTTTCACCAGCCAGACAAACACACTCAGTGACATTCTACTGTTGCTATACGGCTGCGATGAGAGTAAAGTCGAAGTCGAAGGCTGTGATCATAAAAAACGATCATTTTAAATAAAAAACAGCATTACTCATTTCATAATTGAACCTATTGCATTTTCAATATTATTTATTCAATAGTAACGGCATTTCTTAGGATATTGAAGTCCATATCTTATAGCAATGTGTCTAAATATACGTATCAGCAAGACAAGAGCCTATACTTCAAGGCTTGCGAACACACAATTCTCCCGTAGGGTAATACGTACCTTCGAGGATGTTCAGTATCAGCGCGAGGACAGCACCGCTACCGGGAGGACTGACAGAGTAGACGTCCCAGCTGTCCAGATTAATATGTAACGCATCCTTGATGGCCAGCGTGTACGTTTCTAAGTCGGTCCGGTTTACGATACCCTCTAGCGAAGAGGAAAATGTTAAAAAATCAGAGTAAACAAACTTATATTACATAGCTTACCACATGTAGATGCCTCATTGAGCTACATAGACTGATAACAAGTGCTTGCATAGCAGTCTGAATATCTGACACGGTCCGATTTATTGCGCCGTCACCATTTCATGAGTTGCAGAGACGTTTAGTCCAGGGGTGCTGATATATGTTTTATCAGCTTACTTCCAACATTAATCCAGCCTTTAAAACCTTCAAAATTATAATTATTGTTTCATATTGTTAATATTAAATCAGTCAGTTGAACCACTAGCAAAATCAAGCCTCTGAAAAGGAACTTTGTTGTTATCTTCAAACTGTTTAGCATAAAATTAACAAATTTAAAATAACAAGTTCATGGTAGGATACACTAATGTTTGTTATCTTCCAAAAATACGTCGAAACTAACTGTATTTAATACTGGACAGGAATGTTTTGTTGGATGTTGTACAATGCTGGAATTTTCCCCAGTGCCAGAAATGACAACCTCCAATAGTTATTCAAATGACATCATGTTTTAAGATTCAGTTTAGTCTAGTTTAGCCTACAATATTTAAACTGATCTTCACTTAAAATAGTTAGAAACAATTGCTTATTGGCAGCAAAGAAAATGACCCAGCTTGGTTTGGCCTACAGATTGTAGTATCTGAGGTTACCATGGTGATTGCACTTTTACCGTAGTCATTTATATCTGCAATGATATCATCAGCCAATGATCCGGAGTAAAAAGCTTCTACGCCTTCATCTGCGATGGTCTGGAGAGTATCAGCAAGTTTGGGTCTGGTCATCACATCGCCATCCTTATAGAGTTTTCCATCCTCCTTCAGAAACACCTCACTAGAAATTACAATGAAAAAAACAAAAAGGGAACATCATGAAAAAATAAATTTAGCAAGGGTAATATTTCTGTCAATGATAAACAGTTGTCCATTACTGTCCTGTGTATCTTTCTTTATTGAGGCTGAAAATACAACCTTAACTAGTATATAGTTCACCACAGGAAGCTTGTGAAGATGTAATAAAGGATAAAATTGTCTATTGAATTAACCAAACTACCTATGTCATTGATATTCTGGCATGAGTTGAAGAAAAAGGCAGACAGTACGATTTGTTGCAAAAGTCTTTTACAGACAGCTTGTGGGTACCTTTCTATTCCTTTGAGAACTTATGAACAATTAACAGACATTTTTTTCTCACTCCAGGCCTCTCTGCCTGACTAACCCCCCACCCACCTCATGGCCTCACACCCCCTCCCCAACTTCCCGCTACTTATGCTCACATTAAATGTATAAGCTGTTTGTATGATATTATGGATGAGTTTGACTATGCTACTAAATTGTCTATTGGCAAAGTCTACAAAGGTTGAACCTTGACCCCCAACACTGATCATCATGACAAGGCAGTTTCTTGCAAGTTGACATACAGTTCTACTCTACCTCAAGTTGGTATCGTTTCTGATGTCATCTCCCCGGCTGGCAATGGCTTTTGAAAGAGATACAGGAACCACAAATCCTTCTCTTGCGAACTTGATACTAGGAGCAAAGAGATCTTTCCAAGCAAGTTTACCATATTCTTTGTGGAGCTCCCACAGAGCTTTGACTTCTCCTGGAACACCAATGGCCAAGCCTCCTTAAGGTTGAAAGGAAAAAAACATGTTAAAAGTGCACAGTAATAGTTGAATAACCATCCCACCCCTCCCTCCCACCACACCTCCCTGCCGTCTCATTATACTACCCCTAGGCAATGATTCAAGACTTAAACATTTCTCAGGAAAGATCAAACTTGTTGTCTAGAGTACTACAGATGCTCTATTTGCAACACAATGTGTACAGCAGTATGAGCTGTAACAGTGCTGGGGCAGAAGACTAAGATTGAGGTGCATAGAATGGAAGTGACCATTCACAGAGGGAGACAGACAGCACTACACGGTTACCAAACACTGCTGTAGACACAGCAGAGTAAGAGTACTACCAGTTTAATATGAAACATATCTACCAAAAAAAAAGTGTTCTTATGAATGTCTTGACTATATATTGTTATGTTTCAATGTTACACTGGTCAGCATGCTATGCCTGAATGTTCAAATCTTAACACATCATTCAATGTTTATCTTAGATTGACAACATGAATTCGGCAATTCTTATGTTAATAAAAAGTCCAATTTTAGCACATGTGCTAGAAATTTGAAAAGTTTGCAAGTTTTCACCTAACAAAATTTACCACAGATGTTAATTTTGATAGTTAAAGTGTCCAAGGAATAGCAGTGAGGGCAAATGCACATTTCATCTGGTCAGAACATTTCTCAATGAAGATTATGTATATTGTGAGCTACACATGATCTATTCTTCATTGCAGTCAAAATCAGGGCCAAGCTATAATAAATTGGTTAAATGTCTCTTGATTTCTTGCCTTTAAATCTAGTTATTACTTTATACTTTTATGAAGAAACTGAGGACACTTTCTTACTCGTGTGTGTAGCAGATATGGATATTACCAATTTTAAGTCAAATCTTCCAAAAATGTAACTCTTACACACAATTGTCTTTCACTTATGAGTCATATATTATAATCATCATGACATCATTTGTTGCAGATCACTGAAACATAGATGACGCTGGTCCATGTTTAAAGGCATGAATTTTCATCATGAATTATACATGACGAGAATTAGTCCATTAACCATAGGTTGCATTTTTCAGCTCTCTTGACCTCAACTTACTGAAACTTTATCTCTCCTGCAAACAGACTGGTGAGTTTGGAAGAGTTGATTTGTTCACATCTTGCCATGTCTGCCTTGATCTGATAGTGATTTGGCTACTAGCTGTGTGATGAGTTGCATAATAGACGAACAGACAGCTCAACTAAGGTGCGAAAGATGGGACTGATCACTCAGCTAACCAACTGGTAAAAAACCTGCTGTATAGTACAAACGGCAGGTTTTTGGATGCAACCTATATAGCTCTAATGGACCCCTTCGTGGCATGTACCATGTATGAGCGAGAGCATATAACTCGTCGACTTTGCTGACCTGCACCGGATGTGTACATGTTTTTTTATAAGTACAGTATGTGTTAATCAAGTGAGATATCTGAGTAAGACTCGTCTATCATTATCTTACAACTTCTTTCCAGACTCTTTAGAAGTTGGAAGACTTATAAGAGGTATGTAGTTGGCACATTACACACTACAGTAGACCTGATCAAAGAGAGCAAAGAGGGCTTGCTGTTTGATATCTGAGTGCAGACTTATTTCACTTGTTGTCATTGTTCAAATATCTTCAAGGATGTATAAATTGACTTTTTAAGTGATTTTGGTCAATACTGATACAGTATATATTTGAGCATGTGTGCAGTAAAGAGCTGTACTAACACAAATGGCTCACTGTATTAAGCAAGATGCCCTCCTATACAACCGGCGGCAAACCGGTTCCATAAAGCCAGGATTATAAACAGGTCTATTAAACCTTAACTATATGGGTGGAGCATGTGTCATTGGAATACACACACCTCGGGCAACTCTAAACAACCAAACTAAGATTATTCAATGCTAAATGACACTTACTTTATTATAGTCACTCGGTGTATCCAAACAACCCGACCAAACTGGTATCTTATGCATATATTTGCTAATAGATTACTTATCATTATAACCCCCTTTATTACTGAATCAGCTGTTTAATTGCCATCGCCATATAAACAGCTGAAACAAATACTGTATATCTAATTCAATGCATGGCATATAGCCAACAATGTTTACCGGCCGGAGATGTTGGATAGAAATGCCAGGTAACATCCCCCTTAGAACCACATCTTTCACTTCTCCGATCTACTAAATTGCTTTTGTTATAAAACAGTTACAAAATAGTCTTAAATGGCAAAATTAATTGGGTACTTCTGTAAAAGAAATATCGCCACCAAGATATTAACACACGAAAGTTAACAACTAATGGTGCAACACAAAAACAGATTTTTTGCGAGTTGCTTACTTTGAGTAATAATTTACCTATTACATTTTCTCTGCTTTCCAAGATTGTTTAATTTAGGGTATACCATTGCCACAGGAAACATCAGTCATATGACAACTTAGATAACAAAGATAGTACTACTTCTGAGTAATAATTTACCTATTCCATATTCTCTGCTTTCCAAGTTTGTTTATGTTGAGGGTATATACCCTTGCAAGTTCAGGATAATATCAGTTATATATGCCAATCATTCACTCATTGCATATAGATAGTAGACACCACTGGCACAAAGGTGAATGGAGAACACCTCGCTATAACTAGGCAGCTCCCTGCTAGAACTCTTTAGGAAGTTTGTGTAACTTGATTAATTATCCAATTGGTTGCTAGGATACCTTAAAAGCAAATTTTGATTGAACCACTTTCAGGTAGAATGTTTCTCAAGATATTTATGTCATAGCCTGGCAACATATATGAATTTTTAGCTGTTTATATTCACCTTTACACTATGCTCCTACACTACTTTAGAGGTACTTTTATCAGTGATGCAGGCTCAGTTAAGGGCTAATTTATTGTTTTAATAAACTCTTGAAGAACTCTCGTATATTATGTCTTCCAATTTTGAACCAAGATATGATGGCCTTTCTTCTTTCATGCAAAATTTGATCAGAATTACCTGAAAGCATATGAGGTACATCTCAATTGTACTCGATAATATTGTTCAACATCAATGTGTATAAGATAGCCAATGATCTATTTTACTGTTTCGGCATAAGATCTAAACTATTCGCCCGAGATTGAATGTTGGCAGATCTCTCACAGTAGCTGGAAGTGCATTGAAAGGCCATTGCTATTGGTTGCACACATGTAGACAGATGGAAGGGGATTAAACCAGGACAGAGGCAGGAGCCAGGACAGGGATATGATACTTCAATGTTTCAAAGAGGAAAGTAGCTTTGAACGGCAGTGGAAAGGACATAATAACAGTTGAACCAAAGGTGACCATTTCTTCTATTTTGTAGCATATTTTGGAGCCAACATGATACATGCACCTACTGTATGACCTCACATGGCAAGTATACCTGCGTGTACACCCTTGACAAGCAGACCTCACCGAATCATTTGACCAGGTGAGGTACATAACGTTAACATACTCCACTGTGACACTCATGAAGAGTGCTATACGTGCTAGTCTCATTTGAAGAAATCAGAAATGATCGAAGCCAAATTTAGCTCAAATAGCAAGAGATGTGGCATTCAAATTATCATTAGGGTGTAAGGAGTCGTGCTGAGAAAATTATTTATGGTTGGTCGATACAATGAATGTTTCCATCCTGTTCATAGCATATCAATCTTGATTTTTGATAAAACAGGCTAAAATCGGTTCATACGACAGACGATCGAAATAGTGAACCTATGTTGAGCATCTGTGGCATTTCCTACAGGAAGTGCAACTTATTGACGGTTGGCTGATAAAAGAAATATTACCATCCTGTTTATTGCCCAAGAATCTTGATTTTCTATTAAAAGATCAAATCAATTTGATTTGCCATTACAGATGATCAGAATTGTGACCCACATTGAGCACATACTGTATGGCATTTGCCAAGTTTCCAAATTACTTACTATCTAGAAAGTTCCATCCCTTTAATAATAAGTTTTGTCTTTCTCAAAAGTCACGTTTAATACACAATAACATGTACAGAACGTGAATGAAAATATGGCTGGGGTCTCAACAAAAGATGAGAAACTTTGACCCAGAGGTGACCAGTTTGATATTTATTTTCTCTCCAGCATATCTGGGTGACACATACAATACCTAGAGGAGAGGTTCGCAATTAATTTTTCTATGAAGGCTAGAGGGAAACGTTAGTTGGAACAGAGGGACAGAGATAAACCAATTCTCATGATACCTACTGTAGATTGAGCAAACTGCCAGGTTACCCTGTACGGTGCAGAAGCCTGGGGCCCTGAAGACAAGATTGTGGCCCGATTGCTTTTGGAGGCAGCACTGAAATCTCTTGCTTGTGGCCCAAAGGCCTCATATTGAATACCTGATCTCCAGAACATATTAGGCAACTGATAATCAACAATTTCATTTCACAACCTACTTCTTACAGTCTTTAGTGCAGTTTGAAGAATTAGCAACCATTGACTCTTAATAATTGGTGACTGTTCAAACCTCCAGCCAAACTTGCATAAACCTCAACATTACAGAGCTGGAGGACAGTGATAAACTCAACATGACTCAGCTAAACGTAAGCTTAAACTCAACATGACTCAGCTAAATGCAAGCTTAAACTCAACATGACTCAGCTAAATGCAAGCTTAAACTCAACATGACTCAGCTAAATGTAAGCTTAAGCTCAACATGACTCAGCTAAATGTAAGCTTAAACTCAACATGACTCAGCTAAATGTAAGCTTAAACTCAACATGACTCAGCTAAATGCAAGCTAAACTCAACATGACTCAGCTAAATGTAAGCTTAAACTCAACATGACTCAGCTAAATGTAAGCTTAAACTCAACATGACTCAGCTAAATGTAAGCTTAAACTCAACATGACTCAGCTAGATACAAGCTTAAACTCAACATGACTCAGCTAAATGTAAGCTTAAACTCAACATGACTCAGCTAAATGCAAGCTTAAACTCAACATGACTCAGCTAAATGCTAGCTTAAACTCAACATGACTCAGCTAAATGCTAGCTTAAACTCAACATGACTCAGCTAAATGCAAGCTTACACTCAACATGATCGACTCAGCTATGGCAGCTACAAAACACTAGATGACTTGCCTTAAACTTCCCAAAACTTACTGGTTTGGGGATTCACGAGTGACGTATCTACACTACATGTCTTGAATGTTTTGTCACAGCGCCCTCGCCGTACCTGACAAACCTCTATTCCAAAACAATCAATTTTGGCAGTCCCAACATCATTTCAGTAGCCATGATATGAAATCCATAAACAAGTTGATTTCAAAAAGTCAGCATTCTTTGACAGAATGAGTTTGAACAGAATCATTTGATTGCAGAAAATTTACAATGAAGCAAACCAAGTTGATTGTAAAAATTCAGCATTCTTTTACAGAATGAGTTTGAACAGAATCTTTTGATTGCAGAAAATTTACAATGAAGCAACCATGTTGACAACAACAATAACATTTACCACTGACAAAGTACAAAGACCCAACTTACTTGCCAATTTTCACATGCACTGAAGTGTAAGGTACTACAGTATATCTAACAGTAACATAATACTTAGATGGGACTGACTGGTTGAAAGATGGACTTCAATGAATACAGATGGACAGACGAAGGAACAGACAACTTAATTGGAACAGTGAACAATGAGAACAAACAAGTAAACAGAATCAAGGAGAGTTCTAGATAAAGAACTAAACAGTCCTGAGATAAATTTTGCAGCTAGGAGAGTTTAAGAGAGAGATAGCAAAAACTCAGCAATTGAGGTATTAAAAGGATTGCATAAGGAGTAAGAAGACAGAAAGGGGGTTCTTAGGAAAGCAAAAACAACTTGAGAGTCTGGGTGAACGTGAGGTGTGTTTGTTAAAAAAAAGTTCTTTCTATGCAGAGGACACAGAGAGGAGAGCCAAGTCTTGCCTGGTCTATGTCATTTTAAAATCTCTTCTGAGAGCAATGCCTGATGAAAATGCTGCACAAATAAAGGCAGCCGTTTAAATAACTGGAAGCAGATTTGGCATTTCCTTCTCGGTTTCCTTATCAAGCAAATACTTCTTATCTTCAGTTTCTGAGATTGGCACATTTATCAAACTGTTTTTCAAACAGTCTTTCATTTATTTTCCAGTTAGTGCTTTGGTTAAACAATACTTTGAATGAACTGACTAGATGTGACGATCTTGCAAACTTAATTTACCTTTCTGAGAGAGTATAGGGTCGGCTTCATACATGTTTTCCGTGGCCCCTAGCGGTGCTCTCTCTCTGCCATTATAGAAGACCTTATTCC
Organism: Apostichopus parvimensis; assembly: GCA_000934455.1. Classification (NCBI taxonomy): domain Eukaryota; kingdom Metazoa; phylum Echinodermata; class Holothuroidea; order Aspidochirotida; family Stichopodidae; genus Apostichopus; species Apostichopus parvimensis. The sequence goes on from KN884047.1 coordinate 14,595, forward strand.
CTGATTCACGATCATAGTACAGTATGAACACACCACCTCCAATACCCGAGCTCTGAGCATTGAACAGACCGGTGCAGATTAAGGAGGCCACCGTAGCATCAGCTGCAGATCCGCCTTGACGTAACATATCTCTAAATAACATAAAAACAACAAGTCATACAAGAGTAATTCCTTTAAATGCATTATTTGTCACTAACCTTTGACACCATTTGGGAAGGGATGGTTTGGTTAATGGATACTGTATGTGCTGTAATACTGTATACCAGGGTTGTCCAACCTACGGCCCGCGGGCCACAGTCCGGCCCGCCGCAGGGTTGCATCCGGCCCGCCAGAGATGCTCTATGGTGCGAAAGTTTAGTGAGCATATTTATTGATAACAATTTGAAGCTATATAATCAATCATTCGAACCTTCTAGGTCCAGAAAACTGCATACAGGTCAGTTTGTGTGACACTCTCAGCGGAGGGGGGGGGGGCGGCTGGATTTTATTCATCTGTTTTATCAGGAAGGAAAATAAATTAGTGCGCTCCGCGCGCAGTGCTCACATTCTGTTGCCTTGGGCTTCGGGCAAAAAATCGAAAAATCGAGCGTAGGGTTCATGCGGCCCTCTCCTTCATCATAATCATTCCATGTGGCTCTCCTCTGCAAAAGGTTGGACAACCCTGCTGAATACCAACTCTTGCACCCTTTAGGTGAAACAAGAAGATTCCATAGTGAGAGCTGGCAGATGGGTTGGGGTGCACCTTGCTAAACTTTGAGCTCTTCCAGCACAAAATATAAATGGTCATGGTGGCAAAGTTGAATGTGCTATGATAGCCCTACAGTAGCCATCAGCTATCATATGGTGGGTAGGACATGTCACCCGAAATCTTCTATCTATGCTCTATCGGCCTTGGAAAGTGACGAACTTAGTGTGTAAGTCAACGGGAGCAATTAATTGTGGTTCGACACCTTGAAAGGCAATGACCATAAAACAGCCAAAAAAGTGTTTCAGTAACCAGTTGGGACAATTGCCTAACATTAAACCACTCTATACTGTCATCTCATATCTCGCTTCAAAGCACTCAAACTGACAATATATACAGTTCCTACTGTATTCTTTATCAGCCAGAAACATGATACTGAATGTGTTGTCAGTGCAAGCAGGGGGGGGGGGGGGAGGATGGGGGGTTATATCATACTGAAAAATTGTATTCATATCTCGCTTCAAAGCACTCAAACTGCCAATATATACAGTTCCTATTCTTTATCAGCCAGAAACATGATACTGAATATGGGGGGGGGGGGTTATATGGGGGGGGGGGAGGATGGGGGGTTATATCATACTGAAAAATTGTATTCATATCTCGCTTCAAAGCACTCAAACTGCCAATATATACAGTTCCTATTCTTTATCAGCCAGAAACATGATACTGAATATGGGGGGGGGGGGTTATATATGGGGGTTGTATATGGGGGGAGGGGTTATATCATACTGAAAAATTGTATGAACAGTATGTGAAAACTGATACCATTTTGTACCTGCATGGTACCCTGCATTTAGTCACAAACAAGTCAAAACCATACACTCTACCTTCAGACATAAAAGAAATGCTTTCTCAATGTTCTCATTGAAGTCTTTTATTTTTTGATTCTTGTTCCAAAGGAGGCAACTAGGATGAGACTATAGCCTTGCTACTATATATAGATTTATTCAGCTTTGATTTCCTTTTTAACAGAGAAGGCTAGGCTAGGCACTATACTAAATGTAGTATGTATGTTATAACGCACAAACTTTCTGCTATTTCAGTTTACAAGGTTTTGTTGAATAAATGAAAATGAGAAATGCAAACGGACCATGGTGCAATCTAACATTATCCGGATATGTGCATGCACCCAACTGTGAAGTCAAGTTTACGTACATGAGTTATAGAAATTTATACAAAGTGAAATTTGGTCAAGATTTATACACGAATGTACTGCGTTGTGCCTTACATATTTTTTATTAAATTGCCATAATTATGACAGTGCCCAGTACTTACACTCTGGATGTTATTTAACACATTTATAATATGCTAGGACTACTGTAGGCTACCTTTTAAGATTGTTTTTCAAATGTAAGAAATTTGTCTAGAGTTTAATCGGTCTGAGGGCTATGTGACAGTAATGAAAGAACCCATGATGCAATATATAATTATCACTGTTTCAGGTGTACTTGACAACAAGACGCACACCTGACTGCCTTCAAAATGCTGAACGTAAATCCATGTAGATAACACTCACATATTTCGACAGAACATACAAGTTGCCAACTTTTTGTGTCGGTTACATCTCTATGTTCCAACGCCTCTATGTTCCGACGTCTCTATGTTCCGACAAAAAGAAATAATTCGGGACAATTTTTTTTTATCCAAAAAATCGTTCGTACCAAGAAAACAAGTTTTCAGACCCCAATATTTTTGTGACCAACATTTTTTTGGACCAAATTTTTTTGGGCCCAACATTTTCCCCCTCCCTCCCAAGAAAAAAAAAATGTGACCCAAAGTTTATTGTGACCAAAAATTGCTTGTGACCCGAAATTTGTTTATACTCCAAAGTTTGTGGACAAAACATCTTTGGACCAAACTTTGGGACCAAAAAAGAATACTGCAAGCGGCGCGGCGCAATTTTTTTGTGTATATTTGCACGAAAAAGATATAAACATGAAAATCGAAAGGTCCATACATACGGTAAGAGAAAAAAGCCAGTAAAATGTTTCAGTATATTAAGTTGCACTAAAGGAGGTATATAAAGGAAAATCTAAAGGTACATACATCGACGATCATGATACAAGACAAAAACACAGCCCTAAAAATTATGGTCCAAAACAAATTAGGACCCTAACAATTTTCATGTTTTCTGCCCAGTGGCGTCTGCAAGATTTCATGGGTGGTGGGGCCAATACCCAATTCCCCCGACTGGCATCCCGTCCCCTTCCCCCACCACTTCCTTAATTTGTTTTCAAATTCCCCCGACTGAGCCCCGAGGTTGACTATTGCCCCCATTTGCTCAGGCCACTGCCCCCCCAAAAATGGTAGGCCTACAACATATTTTGGTCTAAATCTAAACACACTTTATTCGAAAATTGATTTGGCCAAAAACGATTTTGGTCAAAAAATTTGAGTACCAAAAAATTTCGGGTCACAAGCACTGTTTGGATCATAACAAACTTTGGGTCACATTTTTCTTTTCTTTTTGTTTGTGAAAAAATTTGGTTCTAAAAAATTTTGGCCCAAAAACAATTAAGTCCCAAACAAAATTGGTCACAAAAATATTGGGGTCACAAAGCTACTTTTCTTGGTACTAACAAATTTTTGGATAAAAAAAAATTGCTCCAAAATTTTTCTTTTTGTCGGAACAACATAGAGACGTCGGAACATGGGGATGTCACCCTTGTGTCGAGTACATTGCCTGCCCGTGGTACGTTAAGGATTAGTAAACATAACTTTGTTTCTTTTATGAAGTGCAGATTCATATATAATGGCCAACGTACTAGTCTAATAAATTAAACGTCACTAACAATTAATCAATGGGTTAGTGGGTTATAACTTAGCATAGCCACCTTGTGTAAATATTTACAATGGTGACGATACTGATACGGCTACCTTGCTCAGTTCAAGTGTGTAGCACAACTGCAGCAACGCCTTTGGAGTGGGTGATTAAAAGTCCAGAATGACATGATCATATTTGCATAATACGATAAGATTACAAACGGGTCAATTCCAAATGCAATTAACATTCTATTATACCTAACATAGAAACTGCATACAACAACGACGTAACAGTTAATTTAGGACTTGGGTGCCAAGGATTAGATGTAGCCCCTACAGCAAGGGACCTGGGTGCCAAGGATTAGATGAAGCCCCTACAGCAAGGGAGCTGGGTGCTTAGGATTAGGTGCAGCCCCTACAACAAGGGACCTGGGTGCCAAGGATTAGATGAAGCCACTACAGCAAGGGACCTGGGTGCCAAGGATTAGATGTAGCCCCTATAACAAGGGACCTGGGTGCCAAGGATTGAATGAAGCCCCTACAGCAAGGGACCTGGGTGCCAAGGATTAGATGAAGCCCCTACAGCAAGGGAACTGGGTGCCAAGGATTGAATGAAGCCCCTAAAGCAAGGGACCTGGGTGCCAAGGATTAGATGAACCCCCTACAGCAAGGACCTGGGTGCCAAGGATTGAATGAAGCCCCTACAGCAAGGGACCTGGGTGCCAAGGGTTAAATGAAACCCCTACAGCAAGGGACCTGGGTACTTAGGATTAGATGTAGCCCCTATAACAAGGGACCTGGGTACCAAGGATTAGATGTAGCCCCTAAAGCAAGGACCTGTGTGACAAGGATTAGATGAAGCCCTCAATACAAGAGAAGTGATTAGAGGAATGAGATTCCACTTCTACACCTTCTTGATAATTACAGTAATATTGAGCCTGACACTTTTGAATGCTGGGTGCTGTGTGCACTATTTATTTTCTTGTAAGGCTAGATGCCCCTAAAGCTCCTGGGGCATCCTACCCTTCTGCACTCTCCATTGTTATGCTGCTTGCATATAATGTAATCTACTGTATGTGTAGAACTTCTTGTTGATTATGGGTAAAACAATAGCCAGGATATTAAGTCTCCCAAAATAACTTTACAAACTTTACAAAGTCGATCAAGTTAGCAAACACGACATCCCAATGGAATTGCCAACTTAAAATACTTACTTTATGATAACAGTTCATGCACAACTTACTGTGGGAATCCTGCATCAGTCTTTCCAACTTTGAATTTGAATAATTAGACAATCGGCAATATTTTCACCTTGACATTTTAGCCCTCCTTAATTATACCTGTTTAATAGGAAATTAATAGTAACCACAACTAGATATGTACGGTAAGATTCATCCTTGAAACAGCACAGGACCGACTTAAACGTGACAGACATAATTTAGCAAGTACTGTAGCTTATCGAATTTGTATGAGCAGTATTTTGGGTTGGTTTTGAATAATTATAGCTTTTTATTTGCCAAACCTTCACATCTGTCCTACTCTCTATACATATTGGTCATTCTATGTTGTTATTTATTTTAATGTTTTCAGACAACCAAATTTGCTGACATTCAGACAACCAAGGAGACTTAAGACCTAGTTGTCCCAGGGACAACCAGGGGGAAAAAAATCCTTCAGAATTTGCCATGAGGTTGAAGTAAAAAAGATGGTCAGATTTCTGTCTCTTTAAAAACTTAGAGAAGTCTTGTACACTTACTTATAAAGATGACTTTAAAAACTAACCTGCCGATAATTGAACATTCAATCGAATCTGCTGCCACCACTGCATTTTCAAAATGCTTCTGAGAACGAGGTACCGGTTCTCCAAAGTCTGATATTAAAAATCCAAGGCCGACGATTAAGCCAACGATCACCACGGCGACGCAAAGGAACAGAATATAGTACTTAGCACTGAGTCCTCTGAAAAGAGACAAATAAAGGAGAGAATTTTGGCATTATTGAACAAAAAGAAAAAAATAATCTCATAAACTCTAAAACTCTGTCTGGAAACTATAAACAAAGACACAGGTTTTAGACTGCTGGAACACTTTGGGCAGAATGTTTTGCTGTTGATATCATAAAGTGTGAAGAAATTAGGGAAAAAAACTTGAGCACTGGCATTATCTCATTTACTTCTTTCAGTTTTCATAATTTATTCAAATACAAAACTGTTTAATTATTTTGGGTATACCTTTATGCTCTCTTTTTATCTACAGTAATAAGCATTGCAAATTAATTAAACTATGCGGACCAGCCACTTTTAATCGTAACTCTCCATTGTAGTCTCTGTGCAGCTTTTGAGTAGCTACATGTCCATAGTGGCTAGGAAGTCCAGCCAGTGGCGGAGCTAGGGGTATTGGTCAAGGGGGGCGAGAATGGTCTGTAGGGGCGCTTCCGACACTATCTAAGCGAAGCGCCACCACGGGTTTGCGCAGAGCGTACCGAAATTTTTAAGTAAAGATACTCCCTAGATCGCCGGAAATGACCGGCTTTCCGGGCCTGGCTAATTTGCAGATAAACGAAGAATAAATAGGTGTCATTGCCAAAAAGAGGTGACAAACGTCAATAGGTAGATGAGAGCGCAATAAAAAATGTCAATAATCACGAATAAGTAAAAAGTGGTAAAAAGCTGAAAAGGGCCCCAGCAGTCCAATTGAGTCCGTCAGGGGGGGCATCCGCCCCCCTGACTGTATGGACGCTCCGCCACTGAGTCCAGCCACTCTGAAATTTGTTGATGAACGTTCAGATGTTCACGCTGTAACTATTAACTTATAGCTAGTTTTTGGCTATCATCATCTTTCAATGTAATCATGTACTTTATATTGCAATTCGTATGAATTGAGTGTACCCTCTCAATTGGGTCTTGTAAATATTTGTTGTTTATTTCAACTGATTAACTGAGTATTTAAGTGAAATTCTTTCTGACTTGCTAAAGAAATGTCATGTATACTCAGATTACTCAGCATTTTTAGTATATTCAACATAACTGACTTCTGGCTACTATATCCATAGGTAAATACAAGCCAAGACACTGGATATAATAATAATAATAATAATCATAATAATAAAAATAATAATAAATGGTACTTATAAGGTGCAAAATCTTCTGAAGAACTCAGAGCGCACAAGGGAAAAAGGACACAAGAAAGAAATCTATGAATCGGGAAAAGCTTGACGAAAGAGATGTGTCTTCAAATTGTTTTTAAAATGAGAAAACGTAGGAGTGTTAGGAAGGTTATTTGGAAGTGAATTCCAAAAAGCCAGGGCAGCAAATTTAACACAACGTTCACCAGCAGACTTCAGGTTAGCCCGGTGAATTTTGAGCAGTTTTTCGGAAGAGGAACGAAGAACGCGTGGTGGTTAGTAAACTACACAAGAAAGACGACAGATATGGTGGAAGAGTACCCTCAAAATAACGGTAAACCAAAACAGCCAGTTTATAGTGGATACGAAATTTGATAGCCAGCCAGTGGAGCTCAAAGAGGATGGGTGCAACATGCTCATGCTTTCTCTTCCTTGCAACAAGACGTGGAAGCACAATTTTGAACCCTTTGGAGGCGACTCAATTGATCAGCGGTGATACCAGTCAAGGTGATTTGAGATTCCCGCAATTTGATCGCATTTGGAAAAAAATGTTTAGTAAAAAGCCATTTGCGATCATTTTTTTCTAGTTATCCCGTCTATAATCCATTAGTAACATCTCGTAAAGTTCCTTGTCAGTCTTTCCTTCTATGAAATAATCGAATGAATAAATAATAATTGTACGAATTCTTTCAATTTCTTCCACATGGTAGCCTAACACCACACCAAGTCAGTGGGGAAAATCTAGCCTAACCATCTGTTTGCAAAAAAAACACACTTCGCGTAGGATTCGGGTAATAAATTAGGAACCGGGTAGTATCGCGTCTGGTGGGTACCCGGATACCCCATGCAAACACTATTGCACAGGCATGGCAGCAGGATCTGGTTGCACGTAAAATGGCATGTGCAGTATAGGAATGCATTGTACTTGCGACGAGAGCAAAATGGCTAGCACCGAGAGTTGGAGTCATGCAAAAGCCAAAATTGACGCCCAAAAGAAGGAGGCTGCCATTATAAATGCACAGTTCCAGAACCAAGGAGAAGCAGTTCCCACAGACACTCCAAACAAGACAAACAGGACGAGCACGAGATCACTCAAACCATACAGCAAGTGACCCAGTGATATGTGTGCAAAGAGGTTGGAACCTCACGCTATCACCAATTTAAGCAACTCTAACTGTCTGACAGAGACCAAGAAGGGAATATGTCAGTACATGATCGACAAATGTGACATTGACTTGTACTGCATGTGCAGAGGATTACACAACAAGCTTCAAAGTCTCATTTTTTTTTCTGTTCATATTCATAAGTATAAAGTTTGAAAGGTTGACTGCAGCTTTCACCTCTTTCTTGTTCAAGTGTCATCAGGCCAACCCGGCTCCCCTCCCAATCCTTGAAACAGAAGCATCATGGTATTTTAGAGAAAGGAATTTGATTTCATAAGCCTCGAAAATGACCCATTAATTAAAGACCTCCTCCTGAAATACCAATTTGTAAAGTTAAACTTCCCAAATAATCAAAACAATTTTGTCTTCTTATTCCTTAGTACTTAAGAACTTAAAAATACCATTCCTTAGAAATCTCTCCTCACTGGCTTTTGTCTCATGACTTCAGGTTAATTCATTCATTCATGGATTTCTATGCAGTGAAATTGTAGCAATACTTCACTAATCAGCCGTTCCCTGGCTTAACATACTGTAGGCAACTGATCCTCAAAAACCAAAAAAAAAAAAAAAAACTGTGTTGTCTATTCTTTAATAACAAAGCTATTATCACTTGCAGGACCTCTCACAAGGTCAATCAGTGATTAAACTCCTTTATTATTATTATTAATATTATTATTAAGGTTTTATCTCACAAGCAGTATTTAGACAAAAGTGGTTTCAGGATCCTTGCACGACAGCTGACCTGCGATACAACTGAGATCACATGTAGGAGATTTGAAAAGCTACAGACTACTGTAGTGACAAAATCTTACCTTAGGAACTCACATCGAGATCTTCTTTGATTTGAAATAAATGAAAGTTCAATTTCTTCATCATATTCATTGCTAGAGTCGCTATAAACTTCTTCATTTTCCAAGAGGATTTCTTGTGATACATCCACCATTTTAATACTGTACCATGCACAGACTGATCCAGGTCATGAACCTGTTATGTTTGGAAGTTCTGTCACACATGCCACTTGCCAGTAAAGACAAATTAATCAACCAACACTGGATGAGAGTTTGCTCTTTTCCTCCGGTTTAAAGGAAGTGAAGACTCGCGCACAAAGAAACTTCTGATGCCGGTAATCTGACCTAGTTTCAAATGAGGTGTAACAGAAGTGTTAGACACCACCATCGATCCCAGAAAAATACACACACAGCTTGCCACCAACAATAATTAGACACTATAGTGTACAGTCAATACATACAGCTACGGTCAATACCCACAACACAGTGTACATAGCAGAGATGGACATCTCAGGTCTAGATAAAAAATAACAAGGTATCACGTTTCATTACTGTCTGCATTTTGTAGCGACAAGAAAAAACTTCACTTGCAAGCAACGGAAAGTTAACTTTTTTGGTGGGCGGCATGTGGTTTGGGGTGAGACTTCAATGCCTTTAAACTGGTTATTCTAGGCTACTGCAGTAAAATGCAAGAGGAGCCTCAACTTTAACTTGGTTGATGTGTAGTGAAAGTCCAAAACTTATTAGCTGTTGCTTTTTCTCATTTATCCCAACTCCTAAGACAAATTGGCCAACTAAGTAAAGTTACTGTACATGTCATATTGCTATTACCGCGATGGGGATGCCATTGTGACCACCTATACAACAAGGCTACTATAAGTGTAAGCCTACTGTTGTACTACTAAATATAGGTAGGCTAGGCTAAATGTCCTACACCTTACTAGCCTATGGTTTATTGCATTGTTGTTTCTCAAGAAAATGTAGCTCATTCTGGATCAATGTGATAAAAGCATTGGGTAACTCACGTAGTTGCGCGATATAAACAAACCACAGAGCCTTCAAATTTAAAGGAACATGTCACTTTTTAGCACCGCATAGTTACCGTACACCATCCTACGTACCTAGAATTAGCCTAGGTACCGGTTAAGTTGACCTTAATTTGCACATGACTTATTGATGACTAATTGATCCGGTTCGTTCCACAGAAATGCATATGTATACATTTCTTTGGTTCAGTTCCCAATAATTGACGTTACCCTGACTGTACCCATGGCCATGGAACGACGTTACTTTATTCTTCGAGTGGTAAAAGCGGATTCATTCTTGAGATCCAGTAAAATTGTACTTCTGTATGGCGCGCCGTTTTTGCCTTACTTATGTTGCCGTCGCAAGAAGTTAGGTTGCCGTCGCGGGAAGTTATGTCCTTCAGGAAGACGACCTTGATTGTCTACATCTTCTTTGACTAAACTTTCATGAACTGCTAAACTAGCTCTAGAAAATGATGATAATTGTCAACATTTCAAGATCAATCGATCGAATCTCATGCATGCTAATGTTGGCAGACTTTCATTCATTGAGTATACTTCACCATAATTTTTCCCTATATACAAACTTTTGATAAATTCATGCATGGGGATTTTTCTCCGTCGGTACAAACATTATCCTTAAACTACTCCGGCCACTCATTTCTTAAGTCACAAGTGACTTCACTAGTACCAGAATCAAAATTTGTTTAATGTTTTTTATTTGGCTCTATGTAGGGCCTAGTTACTTAAGTTGTTGTATCCAGCCTATTCATTTTCTTCGAAGATTAGTTATTGTGAAATACTGAATCATTGTTAACATTCATTCCTAAACCAGGGTATGTTAAATATTGTTCGCTCTCGGCTTTATAAAATGAAAAGACAATCTATTACATCTTTACAACACGACACATTGTTTACACATATTTCCACGACCAGGGTCCACGGCTTATGATAAACATGTGCAGACATGTACCTCGGTTCAGTTTCTTATAGAAATGTAGGAATTAATTGATTATTTCTAAACCTTTGAAATTGACCGTTAAAAGAACTCATCCAAAAGCAGAGCCGTGCGGGGCCTCATATATTAACAACTATTTCGTATCTGAACCCCCACCCCTCCTCCCTCTCCTCTCCTCTCATCTCAACAGCGATCTGCCGATTGAAAGATCAAATGGTCGCATGTGGTCACAAGTAACTGTACTATTCTGAAGTCTTTCTTAGCCCTGTATACAGAGCAGTATTATCGAAACGATATTCAGTGCCCCTTGTCAATCACGATTCAGGAAGATTCGCACAAAAGTATTAGTTTCCACAGTTTCTGTGATCTTAAAAAAAAAAATGTTCAAGGACGACAACGTGAGCAACGTGTAAACTTTTAAATGTTGCAATTTTCAACTCCATATGTCATCGTTGTGGATTCGCACCAGTGATTAGCATTGGTGAGTGTTGAGCACATATACACACACATAGGCGCACGCACACTCACACACACACACATCGACCGACCGACCCCATCCCATTGAATATTTCGAATAATCACAAATTTAGAAACAACTAGGAAATTATTTGCGCGCAATCTGAACCCCTGATACATAATCAAGGGCGTAGGAACCGGGGGGCTGGGGGGCGCCAGCCCCCCCCCC